>PVHP010021914.1:0-29049 GCA_004024765.1 Zapus hudsonius
TTCCTAAAGGAATATTGTGGGTGGACAGCAAGGTTGTACACCTTGGTCATACTGGTGGCTACACAGGTGGGTGTATGCATTTTCCAACATAACAATGGACACTTAGAACAGGTGACCCTTTTGTGTATAACACCCCTCAATATAGATGACTTGCCAAGAACGAGAGAGGGCTCACCATTCAGAATCACTATGGGAATGTCTATGAGGAGCTGACCTTTGAAAGTGTGCAGTAAATGTAGCTAAGTCCAAATCGGACTGGAATGAATCTCTTTTTGGAAAGAACAGGTGGATTGCTTTCTCTTTCTTCAGGATCTGGGAAGTGGCTCTGGTCACCAGTGATGACAGTTCTCTTGGCAACAGCCAGTATTGCTGATATTCTGGGTGAGGGATCTGAGGCCTCTGCTGGGTTCTTGGACCCCAGGGAGTAGATGAGAGGTCCCAGGGCTCACTAAAGCCTCACTGCAGAGAAGCTCCCTGTGACAGAGTTTGGGAACTCTGAGTTCAGCCATCAGCCGCTTCCTGCTCGCAGCCACTCGTTTCACCTCCCTGGACCTGAGCAGCCTTGGCTCAGGCCCTGACTCAGGTCTTCCTGAAGGTCTGGAAAGGTCTTGTCTGTTAGTCCTTCCCTTTCTTCATGCACACTTTCCTCCAGGACTTGACATTTGTGTTTCACCTACCACAGTAGAAGGTTAAAATTCATTATGCAAAGTCAAGTGCAGCTCACGCTGAAGATACTGATGTAAATCAGGCTTGTTTACTTCCATTTACATAAACACATACATTAGGAGATGTACGAAGTGTCGATCTCCCTGCAGTGGTCTTGATGATATTCCTGGGCTAATTGACTTCCAGAAGTTCTCTTAGCTTTAATGACTGTTGGGAATGGCAGGCATGTGATGTCTTCGTTCACCGTGGGGAACCGAGCTGGGGTGGAGGAAAAGTGTGGCTTTAGGTCAAGTTCTTCTCCGTGATTTACCAGTGTTTGAGTTTTCGTTTTCCAGACAAGTTCTCATGTGGCCCCAGACTCACCTCATAGCCCAGGGTGGCCCCAGACTCACCTCATAGCCCAGGGTGGCCCCAGACTCACCGCATAGCCCAGGGTGGCCTCAGACTCCTGCTCCTACTGCTCCCACCTCCCAAATGCTGGAATTACAGATGTGCATCACCACATCTGGCTAGGATTGTCTTGATCTTGACCAAGTTACTCAACTTTTCTGTCTCCAAATCAGGCAGATTGAAGTACCATATTCATCTAGAGGGATTTTGAGAACTGGAGAACATAGAGTTTGGGCCAAAGTCAACACTCAACAGGCTCGTGGGGCCCCGGAAGCAGAAGATGCCCTGTGTGCTGCAGGACAGGCCTGGCAGCCACAGTTTGAGGGAGACATTTGCTGCCTCCTGCTCTATCACCCTGCTCTTCCCAGTCTTTGTGTTAGGATTGCAGAGGCGAAGAGACGTTGAGAAGTCTCTCTCTTTACTCAGAGTTGCTTCCTGGTAGGAGCAGGGTGAGTCCACCTACTCTGTGCTGATCCATCTGTTACTTTTATAGAGCCTGGAAGGCTGTGTCCGTGAGCATTTTGTGTTTCTAGCCTTTACACAGAAGTTGAGTACTTGTAACTTTATTTAAACTGTGAACATAAGTAGTCCACAGTATTTCACAGTAGACCTACTGTGTTTCTTCCTGGGATTCCCATTTCTTCAGTGTTTCTGAGTGTGATGTGACAGGCAAAACAAGCAGGTAGTTGTGAACTCTGACCTCTCCCCATAGGGCCGAGTCCTAGGCCCCGTCACAAGTACCTCCTGGGGAATTCGCAGGATTGGTTGGGGTTTCTAGTCAGAATGGTGAACCATAAGAAAGGCACGCATGATATGGGCCAGGAGTGGCTGGACTGACAGTTCTTGCAGGAAGAGAGCTAAGTGTGAAGGGTAGGTCGGGGGAAAGAGAAGGTCTGTGGAGGGAAAGAGAAGGTCTGTGGAGTCCCACAAGAGTGAGGAATTGTCACCAGAGGGTCAGCACGTGAGCTGGACGGTCCTCAGACGGCAAGTGCGTGGACTCCACTTTTTTCATTTGGTGTTTGTAGTTTTTAAGAATTTATTTTTATTTATTTATTTGCAAGCAGAGAGATAGAGAAGACAGAGAGAAATGGGCAAGTCAGGGCCTCCAGCCACTGTAAATGAACTCCAGATGCATGTGCCACTTTGTGCATCTGGCTTTAGGTGGGTCCTGGGGAACTGAACCCAGGTCATTAGGCTTTGCAGGTAATTACCTTAACTGCTGAGTCATCTCTGCAGCCCCATGTTTTGTACTTTTGAAATGAGTTTCGCTACATAGTCCTGCTTGACTCGGTACTGGCTGTGTAGCCCTCAAACTAAGCCTCCTGCCTTAGTCTTCTGAGTTCTGGCATTCCTGGCATGCACCCACCCTGGCTCCTTAGGGTCAGTGGGTATTGATGACAAGTCAGTGGTGGTTTGGGCCATGTTCATTCCTTGGGAGTTCAAGGTGGGGGGATTTATGCACTAAAACCCATCATGAATCAGAAATAGACTAGAGCCAAAGCTAGGGATAGATATTTGTGTCATGATGCTAACTCACAATCATTGCTTAGGATAATTGAATTTCACTTTGGTTTCATCCTAGGGCAAGCAGGAGGATTTGAGGTCAGGAAGAAGTGGACCTGGACAGGGGAAAGCAGGGCAATGTGGCTACTTGTACCATAGGTTGGAGGAAGTCTTTGATGGCGTTCCCCTGGGTGAGGATTACGGGAGATTATGGCGAAGGTAGGGAGAGCTTTCTGCCCTTTCTGCTGAGAACCATAAGAAGCAGCTTAGAGGCTTTGAGCTCAAGAGTTCAAACAGAGGCAAGTTTTTATTTTGTTATATTTGGGGACGTGGCCTAGGGCCTCATGTGTGTAGGCAAGAGCTCCCCCATTGGCCCACACCTCATTGGACCACATATTCACTGTTACGAATGTATGCATTCATGATTCCGTTTTATTATTATTCAATATGTATGCTTATCATTCATGAAAAGATAAAACTAGCATTCTCTGTATTATAGATTCTGTTGTCATTATTTTAACCAAAATCAATGTTGAAGAAATATTCTTTTTAAAAACTATTGTCAGGGAATGAAATTATGTCACTTACAGGAAAGTAGATTCAATTGGAAAACATCATATCGAGTGGAATAAGCCAGGCTCAGAAAGACAAATATCATGCTTGCTCCCCATGGGGGTCCTAGATTTTATATAGAATCATAAAATCACACACACACACACACACACACACACACACACAATAAAAGTAGGAGCAAGCCTGGGAGAAGGAAGGACTAGAAAAGGGAGCGGAGGGAAGCACTGGAGGTCTTAGGAGGTGATTAGTCAGGTCCATGATGTGCTGGATGAAGACATCTTGATGAAACCCTTCAATACTTCCAATAATAGACGCCAGTACATTTTTATCTGAAACAATCTCATCTGGGAGGATATTAAAGAACAACCAGGTACTACTTTCACAGAGAACATTTTTATGCCCAGAATAATTTATTCATGCAATAAGTTTGCTGTAAATTGGTTTATTAACTTTTCTTTCCCATCCAATTTGTTTTCTTTTTCTTTCTTTTTTTTTTTTTTTTTTTTGGCAACAGTTGACTTTTGGCTTTCATGGCTTCTGACTGTCTTCATCAAGGTCTTTCTGGACCACAGGGTAAATGAGCAGACATATTTTGGAGCTCAGAATCAAACATGTTTGCCCCCTAGAGAAGTCTGTCAGGTTTTCATCCTGATAGAGGGCCCTCCAGACAACAGTCTTCTCACTCCCTCAGGGCAGGGCAGCATCTTTGTTTACTGACCTCTATCTCTCTGTGTTACTTTCCACAGATGCTCTCAGCTAAAATGACCTTGAACTTATCCAACGCGACACTCAGCAAAGAGATAGTGCATTCTTCTCTCGGTGCTTTCAGCCCTCGTGGGTGCCAGGCATAGACCTCAGCATGGACTCTGTGGAGACGTTAAGTGCAGAAGTTTCCCCACCTCACCTCAGCCGTTTCATTTCCACTGCATTAACTGCGGCTGCAGGGCGCTCCCCTGCCTCCATGGCTCCTTTCTCCAGCCCACCTCCACCCTCCTGTCTTCACTCGCCTCTGGCGGCCAAGCTCTCACTGTCAGCCTCTCCTATTAGCGTAGCACCTGCTCCTGCCCTAGACCTTGTGCCTCCCTAGAGGGACTCCTGTTCTCAACCCAGGGCCTGTGGGTGAGATGGGACGATGGGGGAAGACGAGCAGATGGACCAGTGGCTGTCTTAGTGCTGAACTTATGTGCAAGAAGATTGTTACTGCTCAGATTGCACTGTGATCAACATAAAGATAAACTTCTCAAGATGTTTTTATTTGTGCAACACTGAGCTGAGATTTTAATTCACCCTATAGAGATCACTGACTTAGTGAGCCTAACACACGACATATGCTAGACTAGAAATGTCATGTGTTGTAGTTACCTTTGCATTACGGAGATGAAGCAGCTGACCAAAAGCAGCTGATGAGAGGATAGGGTTTATTTGGCTTACAGTCTTGAGGGGAAGCTTCATGCTGGCAGGGAAACGCACAGCATGAGTAGAGCCGGACATAATCTCTTCTGCCATAGCAGGGGGAAAAGAGCAGCAGAGCGTAGCTGAGCTCTGGCAAGGATGAGTGCTGCCTCCCACCAGCAACACACCTTTCCCAGCAAGGCTCCACCTCCAGAATCACCACCATCTGGGGACCAAACATTCACTGGAGAGATCTGATGCAAACCCCACAGCATGTTTCCTTTCCCAACACACAAGACTCTTCGCTGCCTTAAGTTATATCAGGAAGGAATGCGAGGCTCTGTGGGATGAGCACACACAGGGCCATGTTCTCCTGTGTAGATGGTGGTGGAGGAATGGTCACTGTGAGTGAATGTGTGCCTGTGTGTGTGGGGAGGGAGGTGCTCACACACAGACACGTGCTCCTCAAGTGTACCTAGCACTGTCTACAGAGAGTATCTACTATTTGTGTACTGCGAAATTTTCTCCTGTTCCCAACACAGGATGTTTTAAATTTATTGATTCTGAATCAATCTTAAACAAGTATGCAGCAAAATGAGTCCTGTATCAGTTACTTTCTTGTTACTGTGAAGAAATACTTGACCAGAAGTGATTGAATGAAGGATTTATTTTCAGATTATTTCTTTGAAGGGAAGCTTCAAGGTGGAGAAGGCAATCAGAAACAGGTACAAACTGGACACATCTTTACCTTGGCAGGCAGGAAACAAAGGGAGACTTGAATGGGGGGGTGGGCTGTATCACCTCAGGCCCACTCCCAGCCACCCATCTCAGTATGTTTTACACAACTCCCAGACACACCACCAGCTGGGGACAAAGTGTTCAAACACGTGTGCCTGGGGAGGACATTTTTCATTCAAACCCCACACATGGGGCCTTAGGACAGCACTGAAGGGCCACGCCAAGCTGACTTGACTCAAGTCCATGAGGGTTTGGTGGATGCGCACAGAAGACAGCTGTGTTCCTAGCATAGGGCACACAGCAGCCAGGGTCTGTCTACAGAGGAGGAGCAGGCCGCTCAGGTCTGCATTGATAATCTCCCTTGCAGGAAGGGGGGGAGATGCATATTTTGGAGTCTTATCCTTCTTGGTTTGAACCCTAGTCCCAAGGGTATGGAAGAGCAATGTAACCTCCATGCTGGTGTGCTTCAGTGTGTGTGTGTGTGTGTGTGTGTGTGTGTGTGTGTGTGTGTGTGTGTGTGAATGTCAAACAGGGAGCTGGGGACATGGCTCAGTGATTAAAGGAGCTGGCTTGCAAATGTTAACTGGGAATTTTGGCACAAATTTGGGAAATTTGTTCACAATTGTCAGGAGAGAGAATAGAAGAGCTGAGTGCCCGGCAATGGATGAACAAGATGTGACACAAGCAAACCAAGGGATGACATTCAGCCTGAAAAAGAGCAGATTCGGTCCAGGTGACCACAAGGCTGGACCTTGAGGGCATTGAACCAAGTGACATAAGGCAGTCACAAAAGGACACATGCAATACAATTCAGGCAGAGAGGTGCACAGGCGGCTTCATTTCCTATCATAAAGATGGAGGGACAACATCCAGTACTAAGTTAGCTGCAAGGAGTGAGTGAGCCCTTGTCTCAAGGGCCTGGAATCTGAGGAGCTAAGAACTGTTAATCCCCTCAGCAACATTTGATGACCCCGTGCCCAGAATCTCCTAGCATTTGTGCTCTGAATCTTTGCTCTACAACCTCTTGTGAAGACTGTAAGAATAGGTATACTTAACACTGTTTGAGAGTAGTGCAGGGGTGTGTGTGTGTGCTCAGTTCCTGTATCTAAGAAAGTGGGACATGCTTTCATGGAAGAAGTGAAAGAATTTCTAAAAAAGAGTGGGTTTGCAGGAGGAGGAGTATACATAACGCATCAGAACGAAGAGAGTCCATTCCAGGCTGTGCTTGCTCATCTGTAGCCTCCTTGTGTCTCACGACGCCTAGCATAGCAGGTGCTTCTTCAAAGAATGTGGCAAATGTGGATGAGTGAAGGTCAGCGTGCCTCCAGGAGAGCCCCGTAGATGAAAAGCAGGTGGGGAGGTTCACACAACAAATAAAAGACAATAAGCTGGATTTGTTGACTCATACCTTTTAAGTACTGTTTGCCCACCCTAGTGGCCAACATTTTGTCATCTTTGTATGTGTGTGTGCATTGTGTTTATGTGCATGTGTGTGTGTGTGTGTGTGTGTGTGTGTGTGTGAGTGTGTGCGCGCGCGCGTGCTCTTGGAGGAGCTTTACCCCTTCAATCTGTTCTACCTGGGCAGGTGGATGTTTCGGGTTGCACGGGAAGGCTAGGATATCTCCTAAGTTAGGAGTAGGTTCTTAGGCTTGTACATGGACAAAGCCATGTCACAAAGATCATTCACTCACAAGCTTATGGACACGAGCTAACTTGTAGTTACAGTCACAAAACAGACTTCTATGACGTGGATTAATTCCTGCTTAGTCTCTTATTTCTAAGTTGTTCTTTGATGAAAATGTTCTGTTTAATTTTAGGGAATTAGCATTGATCTTTATTTCAAGGATACATTTTCAGTAATACATCTGAGTTTGCTTAATTGATTTCTTTTTGCCAAAATGTTACTTGATATATTTTCAACGTGTTGACTATGCACATAATCAGTTACGCACCTCTACTGTTTTCTCTGCACAAGGATCAGTTTTATTTTTTAAATTAAGCTTTTTGTATGTGAGCGTGGGGAGCAGGGAACATGCCAGGATCTCTTGCTGCCGTGGATGAACTCCTGTCTGGTTTTCCATAGGTGACTGGAGAATTGAACTCAGGCCAGCAGGCTTTGCAAGCAAGTACCTTTGACTGTAGAGCCATTTCTCCAGCCCCCAGTACATCTTTTAAAATCTAGCTGAAGTAGCACCCATTTTTGTCAATGGTCATTGCAAAATTTAGCTCTGTATGTTACAAGAATATTAGAAATGTAAAGAGGGACATGCAAAGAAGTCAGTTTCTAAGGTTATTTCAAAATGAAACATTAGTTGTGGGAAATAACTGTTTTGGCAGAGATAGTACTTAAAATAACACTTGGATGTGCAAGTTGAAGGGGGCCAAGAGGGTAATTCATAAAGGAGATCATTTTCTCCTGGCAGGTTGCTAACCAGGGACACAGCACAGCACATGGCTTATTATCTTCGTAGTAGAGAGGAAAGAATCAGACCCAGAGGTAAATGACTAGTTTTCTTACCCATGCTCAGCTTGTCTACTTTTGTTGGAACTAGTAGTTAGGGTGTGCCATTGTGCAGTGAGCTTGAGGACAGGATGGGTGAGGGCAGAAGCACCCACAGGGACATCTTCACTGCAGGGAGACGCACATGGAATGCTTCAAGATGTTTGCCATGGGCAAGCACAAGGCGGCTCTGGATTGACGGGGTTTGGGAGACGGACAGTGGAAGTACCCTTTCCTGTTCCCTTAGCTGAGTCAACCAAAGCTCCTGGGCATTGTACAGGAAACAGAAGACCCACAAAGGGTGAAGAAGGCAGACAGCTGGGACCCTCAGGGCCAGAGGATGATCATGGTGTCAGGGACATCTCACTGTCCCATCCCATTTGGTGAATCAACCTATTCTGGGTATTAATGGAGATTGAATTGAGAGCCTAAACTTCTCCTTCCACTTCACAGTAACAAGGTGACATTCTTGGTGCTAGTTGAGACCAGAGGACAGCCTCAGGGTGTTGGTCTGAGCCTTTATCGGAGACAAGGTCTCTCTTGTTTGTGGCTGCAAACCCCAGGCTAGCTCAGCATTCTCCTGAGTCCACCTCCTGCTGTCATAGGCATGCTGGGATTATAGATGCACGTGTTATTTGCATCTGGCTTTGCATATGTTCTGGGGACTCCAGTTGGCAGGCTTGCACAACAACTGCTTTAACCCCTGAGCATCTCTTCAGCTGACGTAGGGTTTGACATTTGCTGTCTCCCAGCTTTAAATTATGTTAGGGCTACCAAATCCCATGTTCCTCTGCTTTGTCATCAAGAGAAACAGACTTCTGATTTGCTCAGATTTCTTTTGATCTTATGGTGAGAAGTGGTGAGCTCTGGCATGAGTCAGCGATTCTCCTAAGGGTAGAGGTGAATGCATCATCTTTGAATTCAAGACCCCAAGCATTTTGTTTAGCTTCTGGGCAAAGAGTTACTTAACACACAGCAGGTGGATTCTTATTGAGTACTGGGGACTGAGGCTTTAATTAATTCCAGAAAATATCCCAGAAACATGCTAATGGTCTTTGTTAGCAGGACTGGAACCTGCTGCCGGATGACAGAAGAGGTGCCACAGAGCATCTCTGTGAGCCCAGAAACTCCTTGTTTTGTGGGTACCCACAGAGACCACAGATCAAGATAGAAAGAAGCTGGTGTATGAATCCAAAGGAACACTTACTAATTAGGCATGAAAAAAATCTCTTGGGAACTCTTGACACCCTCCCTGCTTTTGGGCAAGGCCTGTGAGGATCTGTGAGTCCTCAGAAGTTTGCTGACGAATCACTTGAGCCGTTGATGTCCCTATGGCTGGCTGATGACTTCCAGGCTGTCATGTCATGTCTACAATTTTGCCATAGAGAATTTTCTTCTATGGGAACCAGAATCTACTACTAAGAACATCCTTTCTTTGGACAGCATTGAAGACATTCAAATTGTTGCTTCTCTATGGGAAAATGATGGGATTTGGAAGCAGACTTTGACTAAAATTCCATCTCCATGCTCTTGGACAAATGATGTCATCTCCATGCATTTCTGTCTTCTCACCTGTGAAGAAGAACTATAATTTGATTATTGTAGAAATTCAGTGAACAGAAGATACATGCACACATCTAGCATGGTGGCTGGTACCAAAATTAGTCTGTCTTTACCTCCTAACCCTTCAACCTACCTGAAGCTGTAGGTGTTCTTAAATAGTGAGTGACACCTGCTCACTGCACAGGACTACTCAGGGCAGGTGACAACTTCTGCAGATGGCTGGACTTATTTATTACAAGCTCTTCCTTTTAATTTTTTTCATGGAAAATAGCTTTAAGCATTAAGTTCACACGTGAGCAAACCTTGCTGTTGACCACGTAACCTGCTTACAGACACACATTGAGGTAAATAACAGGCTAATGTGCTCACTACTAACCTGCCTTTATTTCCAGGAACATACAGCAACAGTGCAAGGCAGTAAAGCCTTACTCAGATGGTGATTCATCTTCTAAGCAGAAAAGCTCTTACTCCCCCCACAAGAAGGTTCACATCACTTTATTAAGACACTGTCTTGGTGCACAGTCATCCCCTGCCTGTCTTCGTGTATTTATCTCCATGGCTTGTCTCTTGTGCAGGTTCTTTTTGCAAAAACCTGGAGTTAAGAGAGATGACTTTGTGAGGTGTAAGGAACCACCCTTAGGGGAAAATAGAGCAGCTGATAAGTTGACCGACTACAGTCTATTAACTAACTGTACCCAACAGCACCCTCAAGGAGAAAGGCTGTTCAGTATGTAGAGGGACAGGGTTCAAGTTCACCCACTCACAGACTGCGTTTAGACTTTTTCTGGAATTTTTTTTGAGGTAGGGTCTCGCTCTAGCCCAGGCTGACCTGGAATGTATGTAGTGTCAGGGTGGCCTTGAACTCACAGCGATACTCCTACCTCTGCCTCCCGAGTGCTGCGATTAAAGACGTGCGCTGCCACGCCTGGCTCTCTGGGATTTTTTTTTTTTTAAATATTTATTTATTTGAGAGAGAGAATGAGGCAGAGAGAAAGAGAGAAAGAGAGAGAGAGAATGGGCTAAATTTATATGGGCACTGGAGAATTGAACTCAGGTCTTTCTGTGTTGCAGGCAAACACATTAACCGCTAAGCCATCTCTTCAGCCCTGGGATTTTTTTTTAAATTTAATTTTTATTAAAAAAATTATTGCCCCAAATTAGATACATTGCCCCAAATTAGATACAGTGTAAACATTGTGCTTATATTCCCATTTCCCTCCCTCATGTCCCCAACCCCCTGGGTGTCCTCCTCGGTGGGCACACTGGGTCAGTCTATGTGGCAGGGGTTATGGATAGCACAGGAGGCATCAAGGTTGCCTCCCGCTTTATGTGTTGTAGCTGAGGGAGGTAATGTCTCTGGGGAATCTCTCCCACCATGGCTCTTATAATCTTTCCGCCTCCTCTTCCTCTCAGTTCCCTGAGTCATGGAGGGTGAGTTTTAAGTCGGTTTTATTGTTGTGAATTTAAGAGTCTCTGTGCTTCTACTTTAAGTTGTGTTGGAAGTCGTTGGTGTCTGTCTCGCTGACTTATCCTGGGTTGACTGATTGGCTGTGGTTAGAGGTCTCTTTCTTGCCCCGCCACTGTCTCAAGTGTTTCACTTGGGGCCTACACGATAGGCCTGGGGTGGTTCATCACTTGCTGGGATATCAGCCTCTAGCCTGCAATTCATCGGAGGAGTTGGGTCTTATATTGGTCATTTTTTTAACTCTGCTCTCTTCGCTCTCAAAATCTCAATTTTCTCATGAAAATATTACAAATGGCTGATTTGGAGCCGGGCAGATGGCCTACTGGGTAAACTGCTTGCTGTGTAATGTAAGCATAAGGACCTGAGTATGGATTCTCAGAACCTCTACAAAATGCTGGGCTTTGCGGTTTGTGCCTAGCACTCGGGAGGCAGAGAGGGGATCCCTTGGGCTCACTGGCCAGTGGTGTAAGTGAGTTGGTGAAATCTTGGCTCAGTGAGAGACTTGTCTCAAAGAGCAGTAGTGGAGAGTAATCAAGGAAGACACTGGTATCCACCTCTGGCATCCTCATGGGCACATATGTAACCATACACAAATCAACATGGATATACATGTACAAGCACAACACACACCCAGGCCCCCCAAGAAAACCAGCAAGAAAAGTCTGACTTTTGGTGGTTCCTATGCACATAGGGCTGCTTCACAATTTACAGTATGTCACACTAGCTCTCATAAAGTCCCTCACGATGGGCAAGGTAATGGGACTCATTTTCCAGATGATGAGTCTAAGACCCAGAGAGGGACTGGGAACCGGCGTGCTTTTGAAGTCACTTGCTTTTGCTTACCAAGTCTACCAGCCTGGATTCGATTCTCTAGCCTCCCGGGCAAAACAATATGGATATTATTTGAAGAGAGCCTGGCATGCATTCCTCCATACAAATAAATAAAGGTAAATAAAAAGACCCAGGTTGAGTGTGTGGCCGAGCACCCCCTCCTAGTAAATTATATGAGCCCAAAGGAGCCAGGCCCCCAGCTCTGAAAACTCCCAAAAGGCATTACACCACTTTACTGCAAAACTGATAAAAACCAGATCAGCCTGGAAGGGGTTTCGAGTAATGAGGCAATGTGTACAAAGCCTCCAGAGCAGGGTCTCTCCTAAGAGAATTTGTTTAGTGAATGTAACTATTATATTGTTCAGAAAAGTCATGGAGAGGAATTATATACAATACTTAAGAAAAATGGATTGTTGTTTATTTCTAGCACTTTCTATTAAGTGAATATGCATGATCACATTTATTGACCATAAAACTCTGACATAGCTTTTCAATTATAACAGATTAAAATTGTTTCTTTTAAACCTTATCTTACTGTTGATAGTTTTATAGATGTGTATGTGTATTTTGATCATATTTGCCTCACGTTGCCTCTCTTACCTCCCTGTCCCTTCCTCCTTCCCAACTGATTGCACTTCTATGTTTGTGTCTTCGTTGTTAGTGTTACCTTCTAAGTTTAATTAGAGTTTCTGGTATGAGCATGACCTCTTAAAAATGTGTTTATTTGTTATGCTTTTTATTAAATGAAAAAAGTAGCTTATGGGGTTCAAGTGCTTCAAACAAAGCATGTAACACTCCAGTAAGAAGCACAGCCTGTTCTGTTGTCTCCAGACCCACATTGATTTGCCTGTTTGAATTTCATGCACTCTGTGACCTTTTTACAGAAGAAAAGCTTCTGGTCTCCATATGAACCTGAGTTTGGGAAGAAGTGAGTGTAGATTTGTGTCCCAGGTAAACAACCTGAACAACAGCAGCCAAGAAATCAATGCAGCTTCAGAGATGAGAGAGCTGGGCATACCAACCAGGAAACGGGGGATTCCTTTATCTGGGGGTCAAAGGCTCCAGATATATACTTGATGAAAAAAGAAGCTCGAGAGATGCAGAGTGAATATTGTTAGAAAGACGGAGCTGGGATTCCTTCTTTCTGTCCATCAACCTGAATAATCCCTGTGATCAAATCTGTAAGTGGTAGAATGCCTGTGTCACTGGGACCTAAATTTCCATTCTGTAAACTCTAAATTAATTCTGGGAGACATATCAGCGCCAAGCCAAGTTATTGATGTTGGACATAATTCCATTTGGTTGTTCCATCAATCATTGTGTTTTTCTTGCTTCAAGAGACAAATGCCATGATATACCATGATATACTATACATCTATATTTATATTCTATAGTTACCATCAGTTTGCTAAAGGAGGGCTCCCTCTCAACCACAGTGATCTGATGTGTCCTGACATCCTCATGCCCCTAGTTCCTCTCACTTCCCAAAACCTGCCTCAGGGTCTCCTTAGCCTACAGCCCCCCAAATGCCTCATACTTCCCTAAACCCCTGTCCAGGCCCACTCAGCCTGACATGCCCCTACACCTTACACCTCCCTAAACCTTTCTCCAGGTCCCCTTGGCCTGTGATGCCTCTGCTCCATTGATACCCATGGCTGTGAGCCAAGTTCCCGGGTCATCTCCTTGTCCAAGTGACCCCCAGTCTGGAGTTCCTATTTCCTGATTTTCTAGTAAGTATACCAACATAACTTAGGGATGTATAATCTAACAAAGTTTGATGTCTGTTTTCTGTCCACCTGCCTCACTGCCTGCAGTGTCTCTGCAAACTAGCCAGCTTTACTGAGGTCAACACTTGAAATGGCCAGTATTTGACTCTCCTTCCCGTACAAAAGTGGCGATTTCATTAGGGTCTACATACCTTACATATAATGAGTGCTTGTTACTTTCTTGTTGCTGAGACAAAAATAACCAACCAGAAGTAGAAGATGGGAAGAAAAGGTTTATTTTGGCTCCCAGTTCTGAAGGGTTTCTCTCCTGGCAGGGAAAGCCCACATCACATCTTCAGGGAGGAAGTGACAGAGCTGAAGAGCTGTAAGCAGGGCTGGATCCTAACTCCTCAGGGCCCACCGCCAGTGACACCCTTTCCCCAGCACAGGCCCCCCTCACTTCCACAACAGCACCACCAGCTGGGGAGTAAGTGCTCAAACCAATGAGTCTACAGAGAAGAGTTTGCATTCAAACCACCCCAGGGCTTTATGCATATTGTATGAATGTTGAAATATCTGTAGCAACCCTATTTGGATTTTAGTTCATCTGTCTTTGATCATATATCTTACTTCTTCATTTAAAAATATTTTTATTTATTTATTTATTTTCAAGCAAAGAGAGATAGAGGAGAGACAGACAGAGAGAATGGGAATGCCAGGGCCTCCAGCCACTGCAAATGAACTCCAGCTGCATGGTCCACTTTGTGCATCTGGCTTTACATGGGTGCTAGAGAATTGAACCCAGGTTGTAGGTTTTGCAGGCAAATGCCTTAACAACTGAGCCGTCTCTCCACCCCCTACATCTTATTTCTTAAAGAGGAAGACTAGGTGGGGGCTAGACAACAGAGGACAATAGTTTGCCAGTCAGCTTTCTCTTACTGTGTCAGAATACCTAAGGAAGCAGCTAAAAGGAGGAAAGATTTATGTTGGCTCACTCTTCCTTGCTTACTTCAGAGAAGCTGAGAACCTGGGTGAGGGTGGGGGACTGTGTGTGTGTGTGTGTGTGTGTGTGTGTGTGTGTGAGAGAGAGAGAGAGAGAGAGAGAGAGAGAGAGAGAGAGAGAGAGAGAGAGAGAGGGTAGTGCCTACCACCAACTGGGAACCAAACTTTCAACATATAAGCTTTTGGGGGACATTTAAGATCCAATCCACAATAGTACTCTTCCTATGAAGCTGCCTTCTTTTCAGTGTCTGGAATAAGCAAGCAAGGGTTCTGACAAGTCTCATGGCCATCAGTCAAATTGACTGGATGCTAAAGCCAGTTCGGGAACTTCATTAAAGCACAGTAAGATGGAGTGACCGTGGTGAAGCGTCTAGTGCTACATACCAAGTCACGGATCCTGTGTCTCCTTTCTCCAAGAGTTTGGAAAAAAAAGGCTAATTATTGATTCCCACTGAAATCCCACTGATCAGTAGAAAGTTGAGCCTTGTCCAGAGCGGACTCATTTGTTGTCACCAGTCTTGATAAATAGCATCCCACCAAACAAACAGCACCACCATGCTTTAAAGGCTCATTATAAGGATTTATTGGAAGTCACAGCTGGTACAGGTCCAGGAGAAGTGAAGGCCTAAGCATGATTTCAGAGTGCCTGGAACCTCATCAGTACTGGGTGCTACACAATGGAAGTTGCTGGATGGTCTCTGGGAAAATAGCAAAACTAAAAAAAAAAAGAGAGAGAGAAAATAAATCATCAATGTGTACTAAAATTCCCAAAGTGAACTTGCTAAGGACAAGCCCATAAGTCCAAGAAAAGTTTACTGACATAAAACTAATGTTTTACCTTGAACATGATGGCTCATGACTAATCCCAGCACTTGGGAGGCTCAGGCAGGAGGACTGCTATGAGTTCGAGATCAGCATAGGTAACAGTGAATTCTAGGCCATAGTGGGAGACCTTTTCTCAAAAACAAAACAAAACAAAATAATAACCAAAAAGATAATTTAAGAAAGCTTTCTAGAGAAATACGCCATGAATTTAGTTATACAATGGAGCCCAGCCCTATTTAAAAGAAAGAAACTTAGAAAACGGGTTCAGCAGTTAAGTGTACCCATGCAAGTCTGGGGGCCAGAGGGGTCTGGGCCCGAGGCCACCTGAGTTTGAATCTCCAGAACCCAGATGGACATGCCATGTCCATATTTGCAACCCAGTCTGTGGGGAGAGGATGCTAGGGAATCACCAGGAATGAGAAAGACTGGTGGAGGGGCCTCCTCTGGTCACTGCAGTCAAGTGCACACCACACACATCCCACACCAAGCACATGACAAATAAATAAAAGAAAGATACTTATCTGTCAATTCTATCTCAATAAAGCTGAGGAAAAAAGAAAGGGAGGGAACAGGCCCGTAATACCAGCGCTTGGGAGGCTGAGGCAGGAGGATGGGTGGGAGTTGGAGGAAAACCTGGGCAAATAACAAATGGAAGGAGGGGAGGGAATGAGGGAGAGAAGAAAGGAAGAAGGGGAGGGGAAAGAGGCAGGAAGGAAAAGAAGAAGAAAGGAAGAAAAGGGAAGGGAAGGAGGGAGGGAGAAAGAAAGGAAAGGAGGAAGCAATCTTATGAAGCTTTATGGCCTGGCAGCCTGAAGCTTTTCACATTTTGATATTTTACATGTGTTGGGAGCATTGTAATTTGAATTTTTAATACAGATGACTATGTTGGCAATTATGATGCCAATGGTTCTCTCTATTCAGGAACATAACCACCACAAGCATACTCAAGCACACCCCCCATTCTTTCTTTTTCATGTAAAACTCCTCAAGCTCCAGAACGTCCCTCCTCAATCCCACCCAAATTTCCTTTTGCTGTATGTTGTCATGAGGGGAACAAGTGTGGGCTCCTTCCTCAGTTGAAGCTGAAGTGTTCCTCAGTGAACACTTCTCACCCAGCTAGAGAGGAGATAGTTTCCCCTGTTTGACAATGTGGCCTAACTCTCCAGCTTTTTGTGAGGAACTGCTCATGGATGCAAGAGACCGTTGCAATGGACTCATCCTGGGTTTAGGTATGAAATGAAAATATTGGGGTTCCTCATCAATATATAATAATGAACTAATAAAATTAGTTACCCTGGATTCTTATCTTATGAATTTAAAGAATTAAAATCCACAGTAGAGAGACTTAATTAGGTTAAGAGAAGGAAAGAGGAGGAAGTACAGAGAGCTCCCATCATGAGGGAAGCAAGAGGAGGGAAGCCCACCCTGTGACCCAAATTGGGGTCATTTCTAGATTCTGAATTGGAGCTGAGGTGACCAGCCCTGATTTAATCGACCACAATGCTAGGGTAGATTTAAACCTTCCAGGAATGCTTTTTCCCAGGAATGAGCTCAGGTTGTTTTTTTGGAAAAGCAGATCAGGGAGGTCCTTTAGCAGTAAGAGATGGAGATGGCACACCCTTCTCTGCTCTCTAGCAAAGTGCAAACTCTGAGGACAGGCCCAAGGACATTCCTCTTACTTCCACAAGCCCAGTCATCCCAACCTACCCAAGCTCCCTTCCGAGTAAGTAACCCCAACTGCCATTATGGAATTTGTGTAGTGATGGGAGTGGGGTTGCCAGGTGTGGCAGTTGGAAACTTCTTCAGTGGGTCTATCTAAGGGCCCCAAGAGTGCATTTGTGAAGTGTAGGAAAACACTCCTGGAAGAAAAAGTTGGGGGGAAAGAATGAAATCAAGGAATTAAGGGGGAGTGGGCACAAAGCAAACTGGGGGGGTCTTTAGAGTTTCCATTTTTATAGACACATTTTTATAGTCTTGGAGGGTGATTGTCATGGTCAGCCACACGCCGCTGGGATGAATCTCCAAACCAGGCACAATTTTGGGGAGGAAAGTATTTATTGAAGTAACAGACCCAGGGAAAGTTAAGAAAAAAAGCTGGCTCCCTTTCACAGAAGCAAGCAGAGACAAAGAAACCCACCACCAATACCTCAAGTAAGCAAGCACACTGTCACACTCTAATTCACAAAACAGCAGGACTGCCAGGCTTGGGTTCTGGCTTTTCTTTTGCATATCTATCCCTAGTATTTTGCATCCAATCATGGCCCCAGGAGGCCAGGCCAAAGTGACTCTTCCTCCAGCCAGAAGCCTGGAGACAACAATTTAATAAACACAATTATAATAAATTCTATTGGGGGATATCTATTCAAAACTACCACAGTGATCAAGGGAACCCTGGTAGATGTAGTTAGATTGTCTTGGGACCATCTGAGTGTGAGCTGACTGGAAGCAAGAGGAGATAAGGTTAAAACAGTAGGTGAGTATAGAAGGTCTCAGGATTAACAGAATTACTACTAGGATTTTAAAGGTATACTCTTTTATTCACCATGAAAAATTTAAGATACATTCTAGAACTGTTTACCAAATGAGATGTTCTATACATGTTCCTGTAAAGCAGATGAGACATTAGCATAAAACATACATAGCATTTACCCTTCACAGTGGTGTGGATAGCGCTGAGTTGTGAGCACATAGGTCTAAAGTCAGTGTGAGATGGATGTCCAAATCTTTTAAGTTACTTTGTGGCTTTATTTTTATGCTGACTGCTTAATACCATGAAGGTAAACCAAAATTTAAAATTTTATATGTACTTTTAAAGGTCAGTTGTGGCCCTTTAGAAGACTTTTGGCAACCTGGGGAGAGCTCTATGGCTCAGCATTTGCATCATTGTCTGGGTGAGTCTGGGCTGTGCTGACCATGTGGCTTCCCTTGGAAGCACTAAGGGTCTCCCCTCTTTTCTTATTCTACTTTTGTAGACTGTATAATGATTGGAATTCAATTTCTGGGTCTCCATGTCCCCCACAATCAAGAGATAGGTGGCTCCTGAGGCTCAGGGTCTATTGTGGAAGAGGTTGCAAGAGCCAAAGGAAGGGTAGAACTGCTCACAACGCAAACTTCCAGACACAAAATGGCCTTGATATTCATGATTTCGCAGGTGCCTGATAATACCTACACATAATGAGAGGAAAAGATGACGACACCCAAACAAAACAGAGACCAATTGAGAGGGGGAAATAGATATGGGGAAAGGTGGGAGCAGGGAAGGGAATCATAATGGTTTATGCTCTATAATTATGGAAGCTATCAATAAAAAGTTAAAAAATAAATAATAATTTTTTTTGAAAGAAGGTAGGTGGTTTACCAAGAGTTGTAGGACCCTCTCAAAGTGCCCATTCATCTTCTGGGCCTTAAAAAACCTTTTTATTAGCCAGGCGTGGTGGCGCACGCCTTTAATCCCAGCACTCGGGAGGCAGAGGTAGGAGGAGCGCCATGAGTTCGAGGCCAGCCTGAGACTACATAGTGAATTCCAGGTCAGCCTGGGCTAGAGCGAGACCCTACCTCAAAAAACCAAAAACAAACAAACAAACAAACAAAAACAACTTTTTATTGGTAGCTTTCATAATTATAGACCATAAACCATCATGATTCCTCCCTCTCTCTCCCATGTTTCTTCCCCCTCTCAACTAGTCTCTGTTTTGTTTTGATGTTGTTGCAGTCAGCTTTCTAGTTGCTGCGCAGAAAGAACCCAAACAAAAGTGGCTTGTGGAGGAATGGGTTTATTAGGCTTATGGACTTGAGGGGAGACTCCATCCTGGCAGGGAAAATGATGACATGAGCAGAGGGGTGGACATCACCTCCGCCACAGCACTGCAACAACACAGTTCCAGCAAGGTTGTAAAACCCAAACTGCCATCAGCTAAGGATCACATTTGCCTGTGGGGGACACCTGGGTCAAACCATGACAGGTGTCAACGTCTTTTCCTCCCTTTATGTGTAGGTATTATCAGGCACTGCAAAATCACGAATATCAAGAACATTCTGTGTTCTAGAAGTTTGCATTGTAAGAGTCCTACCCTTCATTTGGCTCCTGGGCCTTTTTGATTTGGAGGAGCTGGGATCAAAATACTGGTTGTCCTTTTACCCCAAGAGTCCTCTTTGGTTTTGGCTGCTAGGTTGTTGAGCACCCAGAAGAAAAATGGGGATGTAGATCGAGTATGTCTATACCTTTTTGCCTTTAGCAAAATATAGTTAAAGGATAGTATTAAAAAATCTTATATTAGCTTATAATATTTAACTTGTTTAGTGACGTAGTAAACCATATCTATAAGATAAAACACACACACAACATATTAACAGCTCTGGAGACAATTTTTTTCCAGTAATTCAATAATTTATTCCTCTAAAAAGTATGTAAATGTATATAGTTCTCATCCATAAGGTATATAGGAATGATATTTAAAATGGAAGCCATTTAATATTGTTTATTTTTTATCAGTTTTAGGGTACTATATCAGCGCTATACTATAGTTTTAAATGAACTTCACATACTTATGAATCCTTTCAAATTGTTTGCTATATATAAAAGAAGCTCACTGCAAAATGCTTGGAGGAAAAAGAAACAAAAGAAATTCGGAACTTCCCCCAAATGTGCAGCTTTTACATTTAAAAAAAGTTCTAAAATGTACACGCAAGCACTGCCTTCTCCCTTCCCCACTTCTCCTCTTTAATTCAAGCAGTGGTACGAGTTCTGATTTCTGCAGAATTTCATTTCAAAAATTTTAAAAATGAAATAACCTTTCACTCTGTGGCAAATCAAGGGCTTGTGCCTTTCAGATTAACCTGGAGACAATATTTATCAACAAGACATCAATATTCACCCTTTCATTTAGTTCTAGTGAACTGCCCCAAATAACTCCAGTTTGTTTTAGCTGACTCCATGTCTGTGGGGCTCTCCTCCTCTGACAACTCCATCCCCGCTACTGCAACAGTCTTACCCAGTTACCTCTGCTGTCCCAGGAAGTTCATTGTTTCCTGAGGCTCCTGGAGGTTCATTGTTTTTTTGAACTGTAACTTCTACGGCCCTGGTTTGATGTTTCAATGGCTTTATGTTATTGATTAACTCACTTCTATTATCGGGCCTGCACCCGGAGTGATGCAACTGTGGTTTTTCTCTGTAAGAATTGCTGTGCCCTGAGCTTCTTCACTGAGAGTTCCTTCTGGGGCGAGTCACTCTTGGTTTCTGGCTTAATAAGCATGGTGGTCTCTAATCCCTGGTGCCCGTCACCAGTTCTGTTCCTGAGCACTATGAGGAGGTGTCTTCTCAGGGGCCGGTCAGTTACCATTTATGCAGAAATTTCTCTTAGCTGATTACAAGACTTAGCACATCATGGTGTTCACACAGTCAGGTTGATGCTTTACTGTTAGCCTGAGGAATTTGAAAGACCATTACTGTCAGCGTCAGGAGGTGGCTGGCCTAGAACTGTGGATTTTCACTTTGTTTTTTGAGCAATTATTAGCAGGGCAAGTTTACCAAAATTTGCAGAAACTCAACAATGTCTTGAGTTGCTTGAGGGTCCCAGGAATGAGTAGGAGATAATAGGCCTCAAACTCCTTCTATTTAATGTCCAGCCTCTCTGACAAAACCAACCTAAAATACCTTACAGTATCTTGACACAGTTGAGCCTTGGAATTTAAAGTCTTCATCTCTGGAGATTGAGAAGCCTGAGAGTCTCACCTGTGGCTCTGGGTTAGTTGTTGATGGTTCAGAGGTAGAGGAACTCAGTCTATTATTATTATTATTATTATTATTATTATTATTATTATTATTGTTAGTAATAGTAAAACAGGTGTAGCAGAAGAATGGTATTGTCTCCTCAAGGGGCCAGGTTTCCTGGTCTCTTAGGGTGTTTGTTGCCGGGGATAAGAAAAATTAGGGTGATGCCCACCTCATGAAGGAGAAAGTGGGTCCAAAATAGAACCCTAACATAAAGGCAACTGACTTATGATAATTATCACTTCCTTGTGAAACCTTTGTAGCAGCATAGACGAGGATGCCATTCACACATTGGAGTATCTGAACTTGAGTTCAAATCATTAGACAGTAAACCCTCATGAGTTTAACTCTGATAACCTCTTTACATGAACTTTTACTTTAAGCCTCTCATTTATAACTCTGATGTTTTGGAGTATATAAATCACTTACATTGTATCTAAAACATTTAACAATTGTAATCATAGTTATAAAACACTCTAGTTGGCTGGTGAGATGGCTTAGCAGTTAAGGCATTTGCCTACAAAGCAGAAGGACCCGAGTTCAGTTCCTCAGTACCCATGTAAAGCCAGATGCACAAGATGGCACATCTAAGTTTTGACCTTTTTTTTAACCTCTTCCCATTTCTTTTTCTTTTTTTTTAATATTTTATTTATTCATTTTCAAGCAGAGAGAGAGAGAGAGAGAGAGAGAGAGAGAGAGAGAGAGAGAGAGAGAGAGAGAGAACCAGGGCTACCACCTTGTGAGTCTGGCTTATGTGGGTCCTGGGGAATTGAACCCAGGGCCTTAGGCACTGGAGGAAAGTGCCTTAACCGCTGAGCCATCTCTCCAGCCCAGTTTTGACCTTTTAATTGAGTCTGTAACTGATCTGCAAAGCAGAGTTGATGTTTGGCATCTCTTTTGTATTTAAGCAGTATGACTATGTTATAGACAGTATAAACAAACACTTCTCATTTTAAAGTTGAAAATCTAAAAGCCACTTCAGAATAATGGCTATAATCTTCCTGTCTAAACTGGACTAAACACAAATTTAATTATGATATAAAAATCTATAGTAATCAATTTGATGTACCTTACTTAGGGTTACTTTGGATAACACAAAGAAATTTTACGTCTCATCATCCCTGTTACCCATAAAATTAAAAATTTTATTAAAATAGATGAAGCTTAGATCAGATATGTGACTGTCTACGTCTAAATGGCATGCTTATAAGAAACAGATTCTAGCATTACAACTTGGAATTAACTCACTCTGCCCCAAGAATTGTGAATGGAGATCTTCAAAACTCAAGAAAGCACACAGGTTATTAGATGCGGAGATTTCCTTGTCTTCCTAAGAACAAAAGTTATAAGGAGTGAAATTAGATTATTTCTTTTATGAAACTGATAGTTTCTAAAACCAATGACTATACAGCAGAATCAGTTTTATAAGATAAAAAAAATCAGCAACAAAAACATCAATATTGATCAGTTTTTTAGTAGTTAAAAGCTTAGCGTACAAACATAACCAACTTGCTTAAACATTTTTTTCTTTTCAATTATATTTATTTATTTGCAAGCAGAGGGAGACAGAGAAGAAGAGAGACAGACAGAGAGAATGGGCTCATCAGGGCCTCCAGCCACTGCAAACAAACTCCAGAAGCCTGCGCCGCTTTGTGCATCTGACTCTATGTGGGTTCTGGGGAACTGACCTCTGGTCAATTGCAGGCAAGCACCGTGACCGCTAAGCTGTCTCTCCAGCCCTTGATTAAACATTTTGAAGAGAGTTTTTTTAAAAAATCATTTTCATCATGAGCTAAAAAACATCAGTGAATTGGATTTTAGACTTTATGACATGTTGATTTGAGACATTCTTTTTTTTCCCATTGAGGTTTTTAATTTTTAACTTTTTATTGATAGCTTCCAAAATTATAGACCATAAACTATTATGATTCCCTCCCTTTCCCCCTTCCTCATATTTCTTTTTCCTCTCAATTAGTCTTGAGGCATTCCCTTTTTATAAATTCTATGAAATTTATATTTAAAGCATGGGCTTGTAAATACAGGTAAAGTTGATAACTGCACTGGAGATAATCCTTAACAATAAACTTCGCACGCCTAGAAGTGGTTTTGTTAAAAAGCTGCTCAAGCAGAATAATGTCTTGGCATCTCTGTTTTAAGACATCGTATGTAGCCTCAGGGGTTAAGAGCATTTCTTGTGTTCTTGTTCAGAGGCAAGCTGGCCTTGAACTCCTGATCCTGTCATCTCTACGTCTCAAGGGTGCTGAAGGTGTGCACCACCACACCCGGTAGACTCTTGTCTCCCAATCACCTTCTAAGTGTCTTGAAGGCCTTTCCTTTATAAAAATGAATTATAAACTCAGCAATGACACATCTGAATTCCATTCATATCATGCAATAAGTTAAGATTACCTGCTCGCATGTTAAATGTAAAATTCTAGCTTGCTGTAAACCCCAGTTAAATCTGGTTGTCATGTTTTTTCTTATCCATCGTTAAGTTTTTTAACTTTTATTGATAGCTTCCATAATTATAGACAATAAAACATTATAACCCCTCCCTTCTCTCCATCCCCTCCCCTCCCCCTCTCATTAGTCTGTTTTGTTTAGATGTCATCATTTTTTCTTCCTATTATGAAGGTCTTGTGTAGGTATTATCAAGCATGTGAAGTCATGAATATCAAGGCTATTTTGTGTCTGCAAAGTGTGTTGTACTTTTTTTTTTTTTGAGATCGGGTCTCGCTCTTGCCAAGGCTGACCCAGAATTTACTGTGTGGTCTCTGAGGTGGCCTCGAACTCATGGCGATCCTCCTACCTCTGCCTCCCAAGTGCTGAGATTAAAGGTGTGGGCCACCATTCCTGGCTGTCATTTTTTCTAAACATTTATTTTTCTGCCCCACAAAAGTCTGAGAACCGTATTCTAACAAAGCTTTTGTGATCTCAGATAAGAGGGAAAATATAGAGAACAGAAACAATATGATGCTTGTCTTCGTCCCTTTTCTCATCACAAGGCTGTGGGTCATTTTGCCTGAGGATACGCTGTGCATGACACATGCTTTCATTCTGCCTGGGCTCTGAGTTGGGAGGGCCAGTCCACTTGTCAGACTCCAGTTTCCCCAGCATATGATGGTTTATTAGTAGAACTTACTATACAGTGATGTAGAAAAGCAGAAGAGAGTGAAAATCTCAACATGTCGACCCCTATTGAAGCCTGTCCTGTGTCCGCACAAGGGGAAACCAGACCTTTGGCTTTAGTCCTCCATTACCAGTGCAGTCTGTGGTGCCTTGTATCCTTGACCTCCCGGTTGGTGTTGATAACATGGCCATGTCTATGGATTCTCATCCACTCTATACCATTGTGACTCCATACCAATACCCATGATCTAGAAGACGTTTTCTTTGTAAGGTCTATGATTGATTACTCAGCCACTAAAGCACTCTTGGCAAAACCCTCTGGAATAAATATCGAGACCTTTGTCAGGAAAGCCAAGTAGCTTTTAACAACGACATGAGGCAGGGAGGGCCTCAATACCCTTATGGATTGAGCCTCTAATACCTTTAAAACAGTTGACTCCTTTATTCTTTGATCTAGATAGGAGGCAAGCATAACATTAAGGGTGAATGCCTTATAAAATCTGTCAAGCTGTCTGGATTAGGAAAACCATACTGTAATTTACCAGATGTAACATAGAACACAACGTTGTCTACAGGTAAAGCGTCTCATCTAAACGAGGCGAGTCAGAAAAACAACAGGCAGCATTTCTAAACATGAAGCCATCCATTCAGCTCCCAGAAGGAAAATATTCCAGTTAAGAAGTTGTTTCTGTGAACAGGTCCCAGCCACATGGTCCCTGCCTGTAGGGTCTATGGACTGCTACCCCTTAACATGGGTCACAGCACCGCAGGACTTGGAGGCCATGTGGAGCCCCCCACCCAACCCATGTGGGCTCTACCTGGAGGAATCTTTTCATCTTCACCATGTTTCCAGACAGTTATTGGTCGCCTGGCCTGGATCCTAGGCCTGTAAATTCTGGTGGCCATGGGCTGCATAGGTTTTGTCTGTACGGCTGGCACTAAGACCTCTGCAGGCTCTGAGAACCCACGGTTGCCCCAAGCTCTTGTGGTGCCCATGGCTTGGAGGCTCGGGCCAACTGTTGATGCCTGTGCCTGGCCCCTCAGCTCTGCCAGGGACAGGGAGGACTACTGTTTGTACTCAGGGAAGGGATCTGTATTAGTCAGGGTTCTCTAGAGGAAACAGAGTGGATAGAATGGATTATAATGAAAGGGGATTTATTGGGATAGCTGACGACAGTCCAATAGTAGCAGTCTGTAGGCCCACAGGTAAGGAACCAGTAGCTGTTCAGTCCATGTAGATGGATGTCTCAGCAGTCCCAATCCAGCCAGAAGGCCTGATGAATCCCTGGGGAGCGGCTGCTCTTCAGCCCAATATGTGAGGCCGAGGAAACTGGATTCTGATGTCCAGGAAGGGTAGGAGAGCAGGATGCGAGTGCAAGTCACAAACAAGCACCAGCAGCCGGGGAGGAAGGAAGAGCGTCTCCTTCCCCCTAAGCTTCCTTATATTAGTCTCCTTCTGGAAGGCCCACCCAGGATTACTATGGATTATTGACAAATTTAACCATCACTAGTCTTCTCCAAAATCCCAAAAGGAATTTGTCAATCCTTCCTGCAGGCAAGCTCAGAGACCCGCCCAAGATTATTATGGATTAGATCAAGTTGACAAACTTAACCATCACAGGATCCTAACCCAAAGAGAGGAGGAGGAGGCGTCGTTGATCTCAGGCGGTCAGCAGTGCCCAGCGTGGCTGGGGTGGGGGTCTCCCCTGGTCAGGAGAGCAAAGGAGATGTGGGACACTCAAATGGCCATTCTGCTCCCTTCCCAGTTTGCCTTGGTTTGTACTGACCTGAGTCCATAGCGATGGTTGCAGATCTGAGAAGAGTCCCAAACCCAGCACAGCAATCTCAGGTGGAATTTGAATTTCTCTAAGACTAACATTGAGAATTAGCTGGTGGAAAGAGAAAATAGACATGAATCTACCAGGCAGCAAATTTGAAACGTGTCCTGTTCCCAAGCAGAAGAAAGTTGTAGAGAAGATACCCTCTGAGTTTCCCAGCCAACACACCAACATAAAATGGCAATTTTGGGGTTCCTCATTAATACACCAATATACACCAACACACCAATAAATTTAGAGTCCCCCAGATTCTTACGAATTAAAAAATATTATAAATCCCCAGACCAGAGAGTAAGGTTGATTCGATTACGAGAAGAAAAGAGGAAGTACAGACAGCTCCCACCATGAGGGAGCCGAGAGTGGGTCCCAAATTTGGTTCATTTATAGATTCTGAATGGGGGCTGAGCTAACTACCCATGGTGCCAAGTTTTGGGATTGAGTTTAAGCAACCACAATAGTAGAATCAGAAACTGGGTTGTCAGGCTTTACAAGCAAGTGCCTTTAACTGCTGAGCCACCACTCCAGTGCCCAACCCGCTCCCACTTGTTGAGAAAATGTCTCATGTAATCCAAGCTGGCCTGGAATTCCCTGTGTTGTCAAGGACAGCCTTGAACTCCTGACCTCCTGGAATTCCCTGTGTTGCCAAGGATAGTCTTGAACTCCTGTCCTCCCTGCCACCACCTCCCAAGTGCAGGAATAAACGGATGTGCTACCACACCTGGCTCAGTTTCTGTTGTGTGCACTCTCTGCCTAAGTGACTGAAAGTAGGGTGGGAGGGAGGTCAACCCGACTGGCCTGGTACTCATGGCTAACTGGATGAATATACTTTTAAAAATAGTGTCTTATTTATTTATTTATGAGAGAGGAGGAGGCAGATAGAGAGAGAATGGGTGTGCCAGGGCATCTAGCCACTGCAAACAAACTCCAGATGCATGTGCTACCCTGTGTATCTGGGTTTATGTGGGTACTGGGGAATCAAACCCGTGTCCTTAGGTGTTGAAGGCAACTGCCTTAACCACTGAGCACTCTCTCCTGCCCTGGGGTTCATATTCTTATTGAGGGAAAGATGTGGGCTAGTCTTCATGAAGACTGGGTTCAGGTCCCACATCTCTCAACTAATAACTGTATGTCCTTGGTCAGGTCTCATCATGTCTTAAAACTTTATTTAGAAGTTATTTTAAAATGGACTTCACAATTTCTTCTCAGTACATTATATAACACGAGATATTACAGCACGTATTTTGCTCAGGTGATTAGAAACACTGAACGGATGCATGGATCTGGGAGAATGTTGGGTTCGAAGTGTTCCACAGGCCGCCTGGTAGAACGCGCTCTAGAGCCTCTGCTCTGTGCCCATCCAGAAGGATGCTGGCAGCATTCAGTCACTCATTCGCCCATCACCAGACAGCCGTCCAGTGTCTCCTATGTGCCAGTAGCTATTCTAGGCAAAGGGAAGACTGAGAGGAAAAAGAGTCAGAGCCTTGTGTTCCAGAAGCTTCAAGAGCTGGGAGAAAATGGCACATACCAACCCTGAGGTGCCCTGTGGCTGGCAGAGCAGCTGAGGCTGCATGGGTCTATGCAGCAGTCTGGTATGGTGTGTGTGTGGGGGGGTCAAGCAGTCCCTGTTTGCTCCTGGAAAACCAGCTTCATCAGGTACACAGGAACCTAAAGGAGTGGGAGGGACCAGGGCTCTGGTACTCCTGGAAGCCTGTGGAGCCAGGTTTCTGGAACAGGGAGACAGGGACCCTGGAAAAGGAACCAAGTGGGCACATTCTCTTGGGCTCTGCTCATTTTTTGCGGCTCTTGGCTGTGGGTATGACTAGGGACTCCTTCATGGGGAGGGTTCATGTCCCTTCCAGAACTTACTTCCTGTAGCCCTGCTACGAGAAAGATAGGAGGTTCCTCATGGGGCCTGATCATATCACTCCTATAGAAGGAGAGATGCTTTTATGCAGAAGCTTGCTTTCAGCAAGGATTGTTTCATGCTGAGAATTCAATTAATCCAGATTCCACTGCAACAACATTAGTAAATTCACAAACAAACCCCAGTTAGTACCGAGGGCCATACACAATGCTGAGAAGGGAGAGTTGTCCAGAGAAAGGAGACAGACAAACTCAAAGCATTGGACCCCAGGGTTTAGGGAATGGCGCAGTCAGTGAAGTACTTTCTGAGCAAGCATGAGGAGCTGAGTTCAGATCCCCAACACTTATATTTAATTTATATTTATATTTAAATGTAAATGTATGCCATCATACAAAAAGGGGGTAAGGAAAAGTAGACTATGAAAATTACACCTTTTCTTTCAAAAATATTTATTTTGAGACAGGGTCTCTTACTGAAGCCAGAGCTGCGGGTATTCACAGCTGAGAGTTCATTTGTGCCAAATCCACGTGGTGCCTTGGCAACCACAGCCAACAGCCATCCTCCTCATGTCCCCTTCCTACATCCCTCCCGCCCTCTCTTCCACAATGGAACCAATATTAATCATTAAAAACAAAAGCAAACAGCCGGGCGTGGCGGCATACGCCTTTAATCCCAGCACTCTGGAGGCAGAGGTAGGAGGATTGCCTTGAGTTCAAGGCCACCCTGAGACTACATAGTGAATTCCAGGTCAGCCTGGGCTAGAGCGAGACCCTACCTTGAAAAACCAAATCAAACAAACAAACAAACAAAAAAACAAAAGCAAGTGGTTCGAAGTCATTTCTTTGGTTCTTTTTTTTTTTTATAATTTATTGTCCATAATGAGTTACAACATTTAGTGGGCAAACCATGAGTTGTTATCCCCAATTCCCCGCTGCCCTCCCCTCCCCCCTCCACTGGATAACCTCCTCCATGGGTCATCTGGATCAGTCCTTGTGACAGGGGACCATGGATAGCCTAGTATTCAGCCAGGTTCTCCTGGCCATGCCTCTGGATAATCTCATCCACCACGGCTCTTACAATCTTTCCGCCCCCTCCTCCGCATAGTTCCCTGAGTCGTGGTGGATGAGTATTAAGGCTGCTTTAAGGTTGTGAGCTTAGGGGTCTTCGTGTCGAAATCGTTGGTTTCTGTCTCACTGGCTTATCCTGTGTTGATTTAATGGCTGTGGCTGTGGGCCCCTTGTTCATCCCATCATTCTCTGCGGGGTTCCATTTGGATCCTCCACGATATGACTGT
>PVHP010021915.1:0-28956 GCA_004024765.1 Zapus hudsonius
TTCGGTGATCCGGGACTTCCATTCTCCAGAACTGTGAGGCATACATTTGTACTGTTTACAATCTGCTTTGGCTATGATATAGTAGTTACTGAATTATTTATTCAATAATCCTTACTGAAAACTAATAGGTACATCTTTGTGTTTTGGCTCTTGAAGACCAGTTTTCTGTACATTTTAAACTTTTTTCTTCACTTTCAGTAATCGCTACTATCCCAAACACTACCTTTTCTATAGCCGAATGAATTTAAAAGGAAAAAAAAATGAGTGATCTATTCATTGTTTTGAAGAAAAAAATGTAAGCTTCTAAGCAATATTTCCTGAATCTTTTGAAAAGAGTACTATTCTTATGTCTAATGTTTCTAAGTTTATTCAGAAATGCAGAGATTGGTAGTATTTGTTTGGATTAAGTCAACTGTCATTTCATAATTCTTAGTGTAACACATTTTACTCAGTGTGCCACAACAAATTCTTACTAAATATAACAAATACCATTGTAAGGAGGTTTTGGAGTTCTTTGTAAATCCATCCATAAAATATCTCAGAATCTTGCCTTATGAAATTAAAGTATAAAATTCATAGACCACCAGAGGGTAAGATTTAGAGAAGCTTTTTAGATTATGAGGAAAAATCTAGGTGTCTCCCATCTTGAGAAAAAAAGTCCACTTAGGAGAAGAAGGGGTCCCCCTCATCTCAGCCTCATGGTTGAGGAGTGGGGAGTGCTTAACAAAAGCCTTGGGGGTTTAGAGGTCTGTGCTGACCCACCAGGAGTAGAAGAGATCAACTTACCTCCTCCAGGTAACTATATCCTCTGGCTCAGGTGAGCCATAAACAGCTGATTGGTCAGGGCTAGTTCTAGTAGAGGAGACCTGCCACTCTAGGGAGGGGCTCAAGATGTCTTTGGAAAAACAGGTTAAGCCAGAGATAAGCGCAGACTGCAAAAGTCAATTTTAAGGACATTCCTGTGCTTCACTTTCAGGGGCCCAGTTACTGTAAGCTGCTTTTTGCCCCCACCATCACTGTTGCTAAGTGGAATAAACAAAAAGTGTCATGTTAACTTCAGGCATGGTTTCTGATCAGAGTACAAGAGTAAAAAAAATAGGTTACATTATGTACGTGAGGATTTTATGATTTTGAACTAATGATATAACCTATTAAGCAAGTAGGGGGCATCATCTGGCAAGATGGGGAGTGAATAAAGGGGAGAGAGTCTAAGCCCATGAAAAATTGATCAGTCTGGCAACTCCTGGTCCCAGTTACTGGCTCCTTCCCTCACTGAGTTGTTGACCAAAGTGACAAATGAGGTCCCAAAAACAAGACAGGATTCTGTCAAAGCTCTTGAATGCCAACCCCAGGACTGAGATAGGATCCTGTTGCTGAAGAAAACACAGAAAGCAAGTTATCAGCATTGAGAGACCCTGTGAGGTCCAGAATGGTAACCAGGCCCCAGATGGCAGTTAGTGCAGTGCTGGAAGGAACTGTATAAGCTGCCAGGGGAAGCTGGTCAATGACAGCTGAGGTAAACAGAGACCACTGACATGAAACACAGTCTGTTGCCATGAGTAGGCTGAACACACTTCCTCCTGGGAGACAGCAGTGAACCAAGAAACGAACACTTGTGCAATGGAGGCAACAAAGCCTGGGGGAGACAATCAACAGCTGTTAATTTAGCCAAGTAATCCACTCAGTGACAGGAAGCCCTTAACTGGAACTGGGGACTCAGGGCGAAATGCAGTGGAAACCAAAATCTTGGGCCCCAAAGAGAAATTCATTTTACAAGTGAATTACAAACAGGCTACTCACAATAGAATCTAGCCAATTCATAAATGTGTCTCTCAGTTAACCTATACTGATCTCTCTCTCTCCGGTGGAGATTCTGTTTGTATTTTTCAGAAGGCAGTGAGAGAGCTGTGGCCTTTCCAACCCTACCAATGAGCCACAGGCCGGTAGCTGACAACCTGGCAAGAGATGAGCCACACCAGATCTTCCATGGAGGATCCACATGGAACCCCGCAGAGTGGTGGGATAAACTAGAGACCCATAAGCACAGCCAATCAGTCAACCCAGGGTAAGCCAGACAGACTCCAATGATCTTCAACACAACCTAAAGCAGAAGTACAGAGGCACCTAAGACCTCAACAGTAAAGCAGCCTTAATACTCACCCACCATGACTCAGGGAACTGAGCAGAAAAGGGGGGGGAAGATTGTGAGAGCTGTAGTGGGGGAGATTATCAGAGGCATGGCACCCCTCAGTAACAACATACAAAGGGGAGGGTGGAACCGGGCTGACTCCTAGGCTATCCATAACCCCCTACCCCATGGACTGATTCAGACTGCCCACAGAGGAGGATACCCAGCTGATTGGGGACAGGGAAGAGGGAAATTGGGGAATTGGAGACATCAACACATTATTCACTCAATAAGTATATCTAATTATGGATAATAAAGAAATTAAAAAAAAAACATATGAACCCACACACATCCAACCTGTCACACACAAAAAATTTACAAAGCAATAAACTTTTGAAGTTGCCTCTGAAAAAAAAATTAAAAGAAGATTTGTGTTTTCTAAACATAAAATATGTCTATTCATGCTTCTCTCATAAGCCAGGGAGTATTAGTTGGTCAAAGAAAAAGCTCCTGTGAGTGCAGCTCAGATGGAAAATGCTTGTGTTTCACATGCAAGGCCTCTGGTTTAGGCTCTAGTAGAGTCAGTAAAAAAGTCCTGCCCCCCAAAAAATGATAAACAAAATTCAAGATTTAAAAAAATGATATTCTATGGCTTCTTTTTAAAAAATACATGCTGTTGGGGCAAACATCCAAGCAGACAGTTTGTGGGAGGAAAGGAATTACTTCAGACTTAGAGTCCAAGGGAACATAATCAATGGTTGAAGAAGCTCCTTATTTCCACACGTCCAGAGAGAGAGAGAGAGAGAGAGAGAGAGAGAGAGAGGGGGGGGGGGGAAACAAAAAGAATAGCAAGCAAAACACCAACACCAGCAATCATGAACTGCCACAGCTCAAACTGCTTTCTAGACACCTTTGAATGAAGGCCCACTCCAAATACAACTTAGGGCTGGAATCCGGGATCACCCCAGTGATAACTCCTCCTGCTGGCTGGCTGAAGACCTACATTACTGTAATGGTGTTTTAGGGGTTCAGAAAGAGTCATTAAACTGAATCCCTGTGTGTTTTCATCTGTTCTTAACAAAGAATTGATATAAACAGACTGAGAAGGACATATTGTAAACTAGTACATTTATTCAAGGGAGTCAGGGGTGTGCAGGGAATCCTGTGAACTAAGGAAATGGGTGGGATACCCCAATGTGATCACAAAGCCCATATGGGAGCCCAGCATGGGCCTGGGAGAAAACATGAAAGGGTATTTCTCAGGGTGATTTCACAAGGCTAGAGCTTAGGAAAAACTGTAAGGCCATAAAAAAATAGAAAAAGAGTATCCTGGCTGCCAGAGTGGTGTTACTGGTCCTAGGACCCCCAGATTTAGACATGGGAAGATGAGCATCCAAAAAGAAAAAAATAGGGGAATCTGATCCTTAACTGGCTACCTGATTAGCATTACTAATAAAATTAATAAGCATGCTCTTTGGATAGGCCTGTACCTTTCTCATGAGAACACAAGAAGTCATGGCCAGGGTCCCTTGTGTCTACCACATATATGATATGTGTCCATATCAAAATGTCAGTGGGCACTATCTACAATGGGCACTATAGGAATTGGAAACGGTAAGATATACGACCCATGAGGTGACCATCTCATGAAAATCAGGGTCATTTCAGGCAAATAACCTATATGCTTTTTGATGAATCTACAAGAGGAAATATTTTTGGATTTGTCAGAAGTTTGTGGGTGAAATCTAGAGAAACTCTTCCAAATTTATTGGAATCAATTTCAAGGGTATTGTAGTAGAACTCCTGCCCCCACTAGCAACTAGATTTGAATACAAAAAAAAAACATATAATCATTTCTTTTGAGGAATTAATTTCTAGCACTTAGTATTTTCGTTGACTCTTTCATGAAGAAAATTTGTCCTAAAAGTTTATTCAGGGGTGTGTGTGTCTTTCTGTGCCTCTGTCTTCTGTGTGTGTGTCTTCGTGTGTTTATAAGTGTGTTACTCAACCTCTCTTCCTCCCTCCCTCTCTCTCTCTCTCTCTCTGTCTCTCTTTGTCTTTCAAAGCACTCCTAAATGAGCTTGGAGTTCTTTTATTCATTTCCAAAAAGAATATCAAGTTACTCATGCCAATATTTTAAAACTGCAAGCAATTAGGTAAGCATAAATAATACTTCATACAACTCCTTTCTTCTAATGAGCTCACAGCACCTGAGAATCCTGCTGCTAAAGCTGCACACACCCAGAAGCTGGGAAACTATTTCAACCTCCATGCTTCTCTGATGTGGGAAGAAACTGAAACTGGGAGTTTTGAAAGGATTACATATTGCTTAGTCACCAACTTTTTTATCTTCTACTTATCCAAATAGACCCAAAATTGGTCACAAATTCTATGTGAAAAAATAGGACTTTTTGGCAGTTAATAAAAGACATTCTCTAGGCAATTATAGTTCTAACACAGAACGGTACTTAACAGCAAAGATATAAACGAAATAAAAAGTGACAACATTTTTGTTTCCTTTTTAAACTTTTTATGGATAGCTTCCATAATCATATAGATCATAAGTCATTATGATTCCCTCCCCACCCTGGCCCATATCTCTTCCCCTCTCTCAATTAGTCTATGCTTTGTTTCAGTGTCATCATCTAATTCTCCCATTATGTGTAGGTATTATCAGGCACTGCAAGTCATGAATATCAAGGCCATTTTGTTTCTGGAAGTTTACATTGTAAGCAGTCCTGCCCTTCCTTTGGCTCTTTACAATCTTTCTGACACCTCTGTGAAGTTTCTGGTTTTGCAACTGAGCAGTCATATTACTGAGAAAACAAAGTGGGCAAGCAGAATCACGTGTTCTGTGACCTCCTTAGTGGTTTTGTCGGGTGGACTCCAGGTCCTATTACTGCTAGAGGCAGGGAGACAGATGCTTTCCTCAGAGGCAGTCCTGGTGAGCTCTTGCCATTGGGAATATCAGTACTATACAAACTCACATTTTTGTGAATTATGTGAATTATGCGAAACAGTTATTTATGTTTGGTGAGCACTTTTGTAAGCTTTATTTGATTGAGCTTCCCCCACATTACCAGTGCCTTAGTACCACCGGCCATAGGGCATCACAGAAAAGTGTCAGAATACCAGCTGACTGACAGTGTGGGCTTTGACACTCCCGAGCTGCAGCTCTAGGCTTATGCTTCACAAGGAGTTTGCCATTCTTGGAAAAACTAATAAAAGGTGCATTTTATAAATTCTTTTATTTTGCATGTTCCTGTGTATTATGTGTATGCATGTGTATATGTGTGTGTTCATGTGCATACAGAGGTCAGAGGATAACCTTAGGTGTTAACTTCAGCTGTTTACCTGGTATTAAAAGAGACTCTCATTGGTGTGGCTTCACCAATTAGGCTGCTTAGCTAGCCAGAGAGTTACAGGTAGCCTCCTGTCCCTGCCTTCCTAGAGCTATAGTTACATGCTTCAGCTGCCATGTCCAACAGTTTATGTGGGTGCTGGAAACTGACCTCAGGGCCTGACGCTGGCTCATCAAACAATTTACCCACTGATTTACTTTCTCAGCCCTTAGAAACATTTTCTTTTTCCCTTGCATAGAAAAATCACTTTCCTTTGTAAATTTGCAACAGGAGGGAAACATACTAAATAGTCAAATTTAAGGGTAAAATCGATTGTCTCAGTATTAGTCAGGGTTCTTCAAAGGCAGCATCTATTATTTCCCATCCTGCATTGCTGATTAAATATGTCTTCTTTAAAAGATTCTACAGTTCATAAAAAATAGCAAGCTATGCTCAGGTAGTCTTCATGAGAAAATCACAGCCCTAAAACTGATGACAGTGTTATTACTTTAGGCTTATACAGCATTCTGCTCCAAGGAAATTAAAATTCGCACCAGCAAGATTTCTGGGTGTGTAGATGATGCTTTGGGAAATATGAAGTCATTTCACAAGACACAGTGATTTAACAGGAACACATGGTAATAAAATAAACACATCTCATGAGAACTCACCATGGGTACTGGATGGTCTTTTGGCAGAAAGTTAAACACTACATTTCTATGGGAAGACTAGCATAACAAATTGATACTCACTGGGGCAGTTTGAAAGGTAGACTTTTTTTTGTCTCAGGTGCAAAAGTTAGAAGTTTAAAAATCACTAAAAGGGCTTCTTATGAAAGTCTTGGAAGAATATTTCCATAGAATAGGAGATATATTGGATTAGTTCACACATTATTTCTCTCACTTATTCAATTTGCAAAGATCAGTTATAAAAAAGACTGAACTTGTAGCTGTACTATTGCTTAATGGATTATATGAAAATATACTCTATGAAATCCACTACTCTCAATTCCCAAAGCAAAGATGACCTTTTGGGTTTGTATACAACCAGAAGTTTCTAATATTAAATTAAAATCTATGATTTTATACTGTATCAAGATTATTTAGAAAACAACTTTATTATGAAAATATTAAGTTTACCCAATTTAGCAATAAATAGCTAGGAATTCTAAGTTTCAAAATGTGATTATATTCTCTTCCAAGAAGACCTTAAAACAAAGATGACAAAATCAAACAAGGAAAATTATGTCCAGACCCCTGTTTCACCCAAGCATATGCCTGTGTGAAGTGGCATATATAGTGATAATAAATACTGTATACATACAAACTTATATAGTGAGAGTCATAGTTCATATGCATGAAATGAAGACAATTTTTAACTCAATGCCTAGCAAAATAGCAACACTTTCCTGTGTCCTGGAAATTGTTTATCATGAAATTTAAATTGAGAAAAATGTCTATAAAATACACATCCTAATTATGCAAAGCAGAACATTGTAATGAAATTATTTATTAATTTATTCCATTGTTCATTTTTACCTTTTATAGATCTTATGAATAAGGCTTCTTAGAAGTTTATTATTCCAGGGATTTCTTTATAAAGTACTATTTATTATTATTCCTACAGCCTCCAAAGCAAGCTAGTTTGCCTTGCAGTAGATCCTGATGAAAGACTCAAAAATTGACAAGTGGGTTTCCCATGAAGGGAAGTACAATCCTGAGAGAGAATTTAAAAACATTCAAGTATTATTATTATGTTTTTGAAGTTGATTTTGGGTTTTTTTGGTAACTTAAGAGCAATCCAAAAAAGTTCTTGCACACACACACACACACACACACACACACACACACACACACACACACACACACATTGAGCACCATGGCTCAATAGCAAAACAGGGATGGAGCAATAACATATGGGCTGAAACAGGACTGTCTGGAGGATCCCAAGGGTGTCACTTATTGGAATGTAAATGAGGGATGGACCACTATCAGCTGAAATAAAATCCAGTGACATTTTTAAAGGAAACCAGTGTAGCTTAGAAAGTACAGGTCATAGAATTCATCCTGTACCAAATTCTTAAAAACAGTGGTAAGATGTCATTTGCATGAGACAAAAGCAATAGGTTGCACAACCAACACTCACCTTTGAGACTATGTAGCATCATTGAACCTCAAAAATTCAAAACCCATGGGTGGATAGATGACTCAGCAATTAAAAGCACACATTGTACAAGCATGAGGACATGATGGGGTCTCAGACCTTAAGTCTGAATCTCCAGAACCCTGTAGAACAGCTGGGTGTGGCCACACATATCTTTATCTCAGTTCTCTAGTGAAGGAAAACTGGAGAATCAGTGAGGTGCAGGAATGTTAACTCTGGGATCAATAAGAAACTCTGGTCCAAGAAAAACTAACAGGTGAGTGATAGAGGGGTCACTTTTTAGGGGAGCGATAAAGGGGATACCTATTGACAGATGAGTGATAGAGGGGGCACCTGTTGACAGCTGAGTGATGGAGGGGGCACCTGATGACAGTGAGTGATAGAGGGAACATCTGTTGACAGGTGACTGATGAGGGACACCTCTTGTTTTCCTCTAACCACCCACAGGCAAGCCCATGGCACCACAGGCTACCTCGCAGACACCCCATCACATTAGTACATGTGCATGCATATACTACATACCCCAAACTACATCATATACACTACACCACATATGAAAAATGCAAAATCCAGAGATGCATGTGAAGAATTTCTTATTCTACCTGTTACTCCATTCTGGTTCCTCTTACTCATCTCTTCCTGTTATGTACCCAGAAAACTCAAGCTTCAGGGATTCCTGAATTCTCTCATTTCCCTGTGGGGAGTATGCAACCTAAGTCCAAACAGAATTTACTGGTAAGCCAACAGCTCCCTTCTATCCCTTCACTCAATTTTATTGAGACAAAACTTTGGTGAGTTGAATGAAATGTCCTCCCTAGGATCATGGGTCTTCAGCTGGTGGCAACTTGGGAATATTTGAAGGGCTTTGGGAGGTGGAGCCCTACTGGAAGAGGTATGTTCCTGGAGGTGAGCGTTAGGTAATATAAATATAGCCCACCTCCTTGCCCAGTACATAGACTTCTTCCTTCCCTTTGATGTGGGATGTGACGTAGGCTTTCTTTGAGGGTCTGTCATGCTCTCGCATCCTGTAACCCCATGAGAAAGGTCCCCTTAGAACTGTAGACAAAAACAAACTCCCCCATAGGCTGCTATGGTCAATTGTTTTGATCCAGCAATAAGAAAGTAGAGTAACCTTGCCCAATCTTGCATTAGTTCACTGTCTGTGTTTGATGGCTATAGTGGCAGAGTTGATCACAAGCCACATAGATGGCATATTGTGGCTTGAATGTAAAATGGACCCCGGTGGCTCATGTATTTGAACTTTAGTCTCAAGTTGGTGGCAGTTGGAGTTGGGAAGGTTGTGAAACCTTCAGGAGAGGGAGCCTTGCTTAAAGAAGTGGGCTGTTCTGGTGGGCCTACGTCAGCCCAGTTTCAGGTCCTGTTCATCCTCAGCTTCCTGACTATAGTTACAATGTGATCAGCCAGCTTCTTACTTCATCTGTGCGCAGCCTGCCATCATGCAGTCTGTCTCTTGAAACTGTAAGCAGAAATAAACCCTTCCTTCCTTAAACTGCTTCTTGTTAGGTATTTGGTCAGAGTAACAAGAAGAATATGGTTCAGGGCTCATGCTCAAAATAGTCACTAACATTACTAATTAGGCCTTTATTGGAAAAGTTTTCAAATCCCTGGTGTGTGACTCTAAAGGATAAAAGAATATGAAATGGTTCTCCAGTTGGGAAACAATAATCTGAGGTAACATTTCACCACTCATCAGTTAAAGCAGACACACCTCAGATAGGACCAAGCTGGAGTCAGGCCTTCCTTCCCCTTGCACCTCAGTACTTCAGTGCTCCTCTATAAAACCAGCATCATACAATCTACCAATAGAGTGACATTAGGAATAAAGAACTTAGAGAAGTTTAAAGAACAATAGCTTTAACTCCCTTTCCATCTATTATCAATCTTCCCACTTCAATTTATGAATTAATAGTAGTGATTATAATTCATTCATGTAAACATGGCTTTTTGAAAAGTCTCTCTAAGGGGAAAATTATCTTCATCCCATCCATTCGCTGATGTTGCTCTGAGTAGAGAGTTCCAAGGTCATGCTGCCTTTTCATGCGATGACAACTGAGAAACGTGAGCCCTGAGGCAGAAACACTCATTTCTGTGAAGAGATTACATTGCCAAGTGCACAAATGGTGCTGAACTTATTCACAACTACCATTAAAATAAAGCCAAGAGAGGCAAGCTACTCAGAAAGGCTGCTTGGAACATCCAGTGGGTAAAATTATGCATTTTCATTCATGTAAAACTGCTAGTGTTTTTAATGTATTCACTACCAATTTTAAAAAGCCAAGCATTGCCATTTTGTTAATTCCTTCTACAATTCCGTGCTATTATTATAAACAGGCGTTAGGCCCCAACAGGATTTTTTTGTAAGGTGGTTATCTGGAGCATAAATGTATTTGCCCATTTTAATTAAAGAATGTTGTGAATTTGGTTTTGGTCTCAGTGTGGCTATCAAAATCTTTTTAATATTATGCAGCTGAATTGTTATACAAATAAAACTGTAGATATTCTCATGCCTTTACATGATTTTATAATATTATCTACATAAGAAAAAAATAAGCGGAAGCAAGGCCTAGTCTCTCTGTTTTAAAATTTCTGGGTATTGCCTCTGGGAGTTGTTCAATTTGAGCTTTGGATGCTTCCCCAGGAAACCTTCTTGGGTCATTGATCTTAGACCTACATATCATGTTTAATTATAATTTACTTCACTAATGAATGAAACACTTTCTTCTGGGAAAGGTACTTAGGCTCTGTGCATGACTGTCAACACTCTTGATTTTTCCTATTTATGTTCACCTAAAGACCAGCGCTGTTAAATAATATTGATTTGTTCTGATGCACCATGGTGAATGCATGATGGCACTTTCTGCATAAAAGATGCTCCAAAAATTTATACTTCATTAGAGAAATAACCTCTGTGCCTTTGTGGTACCATTTCTGTGCAATTCCCATCTTCCTTCCTATACGGAAGGATGATCACAGTGTCTAAAGCCTTCTTACCCTGTTGGGAAGAGGGTGTTCTTGTTTGCTTGTTGTTTTTTGTTTGTTTGTTTATTTATTTGGTTTTTCGAAGTAGGGTCTCACGCCAGGCTATGCTGAACTGTAACTCACTATGTAGTCTCAGGGTGACCTGGAACTCACTGCTCTCCTCCTACCTCTGCCTCCTGAGTGCTGGGATTAAAGACCTGCGCCACCAAGCCTGGTTCCAGGGAGTTCTTCTTTGTATGCGTCCCTATAGGGACAGCTGATGGCAGTGCTGGAACTCTTTAATCCTGTTGAAAGGGTGAACTCCTAGGACACTCAGACCTCCAGGAAGGAAGAGCTGTGAAACAGGGTGGACTCAGGCTCTTCTGGAAACAGATCCACGGTTGGAAGTGTGAATGGGAAGGACTTAGATCAGAGAGTGGAAAAGTCCCTGAGTTAAGAGCCAGTAATGGAATGAAGGGGAACTCACTGCTCCAGGTGTCTGCCAAAGAGCGGCTGACAGAAAACATTGTGGGAGTAATGGAGAGGGGAGGGCCTGGAGAGAAAACTTGTGATAGCTTTCCTCACTTTTTTCTGGGTCCTAAGCATTAGTGTGGGTAGAAGCATAATAGAAAACAATCTGAGTTTTATGTTTAATGATGCGGAAAATCTTGTTATGGGAGGACTGAGATAGGTAAGCACTAGCCATTAGTATTTTACAGGTAATTATAGACAGTGTTGGGACATCTTCATAAACAGAGAACTAACTCTGGTCTACGTTTGTGGCCTCTCTTTAGGCTCTAGTGAGTAGGAGTCTTAGTTCAGTTCAATTTTATCTACAGAATAGAACTATAAATACTTATGATTCTGTGTTCTGCAAAGAATAAAATAAGTTATTATTATCTTTGTGTTTTTAGAAAAGAGGAATTTTATTTGCAGAGAAAGTAAGTTTATTAAGAAGTTTATGAAATATTAGCATCTGTAGGTGTAATGAAAGAGGTCTATAAGGAGAAAGGTTGTTATTATTTTTGTTATTTTTACATTGCATTTGGTTGAATAACTAAATCAACTGGAAAGGTCTAAATGTGAAAAATATTTTTAAAATGTGCTGCATCTACCTAATTCTGTATTCTTTTATTCCCCTCCCATTGTTTGGCACATCTGCCAGATTACAGTATTTGAAGATTTGGAGATGATAGAAATATAATATTTGTATAAAAATTTTAATGAAGATCTCAGTGCTAAATATTTCATATTTTCCTGTATATACTTCAGAAATAGAATTTCTCAATTGGCAGATAATAAAATGACTTGATGTTGTCAAGACTGACTTTTTGTGGGCCAAAATTTACTTGCATTTTATGAACAACAAAACATTTCCTTTTAAGACATGAGAGAAACCCTGACAGAAGGTCAAGAATAACTACAAGTATCTACAGGATGCTAAGCACATGTTGGGCACCAGCTATGAGATCTGCTTTCACAAGGCCCAGCATGATTGTGAAGGCACATTACACTTGAGTTTGTTTTAAGGTGAATTTGAATAATAGAGAAAAGTTGAAATTTAAGTTGCTTTTTTATTTTCCACCTCTGCTGACTCTGTGAGCTATCCTGTACCAATGCCTTGCTATATGAAAGGACACTATTGGTGACATAGAGAAGCTGAGGTCCATAGAAATCACAGTACTGGGAATACACTTCCTCATCCTGCACTTTATCAGGAAATTCATCTCTCGAAATGACACGATTTCCCTATGCCTTCAGACTGGCATCCACATATATTTTTTTACCCCATTTAATATAATATGCACTCAATTCCCTCTTTTATTCATTTGTAACTTTACTCATTCCTCCACCTTTCATGAATTTATCTTTCATACATTCATTGAACAAACATTTACTGAGCACTTACTATGTTCCAGACATTATTCTGTTATAAGAATTTTTTAATATGGGGGAGGGTTTGGTCTCCGTTCTTCCTACATTTTTAAAGATGTTAGAATTTTTAACTGATGTTGTCCATTGTTCACAGATTTTAAAACATATGCTAAATTATAACTAAAAACTCCCTTGAATATTAGCTTCATAAAAATTTTACAAAAGTTTGATATTTTAAGAACTTTTTAGCTTGAAGAACCATAGCCTAATCAATTCCTTTGTAATAAAAATGTCTTCTTTCCTATATTCTTAGTTATGGTTAACATCACTGAGTAAATCTTTCAATTTCAAGTGTGGTGGCATGTATGAAAAATGACCTTCTTATCACTATAAAAGAAAAGCTACCACAAGTTCATTATTGGAAAACAGATTCTTCAAAGACTAATCATTCACTGTTACCAAACTGATATGTGTTTCTCAATTTTTATAAGCAAACAATTTCTTAAATATATTTATAGTGCAAGCAAGATAAACAGTAATGAATAAAGAAAAGCTAAAATAAATTTCATAGGGTAAGAGGAAAATAAAAGGCCTTAAAATAACTTAATATAAAATTGATTTTTTAATGTAATCAAGAATTGAATACCTTTTTATTATATCCTAAAAGCTTTGAATTTAATATTATAATTCATCCACACATGTCCAAGAATTTGGCATATGTACATATTTTACACCTCTGACCAAATATCACCTCTAATTGAATATAATTTTTTTCCTTCTTTGGTTTTCTTATTGACTTTGTTTTAATCTAATTAATATTATAAATTTATGTTGATGTGTGAAAAAGTTCCTCCTCCCCATACATATCTATTGGTTCAATCAAGATATTTAACTCTTCATTGTAATATTAGCTCTTTAATTCACCTTTTACTATTGAATATTACAAAAAAAGAAAGATCTATACTTCTTCTCAATGTGTTACTTTGTCAATTAATGTTTATTAAATAACCTATTTTGTCATAATTAAAAAATTCCGCTTGTAATATATTAGTCTAACATTATTTATAAAATTAACTATTCATGTTATTCAAATAGCATTACTTATGAAATTGTTATTCAAAAATAGAGTTTCATTTAAACAAAGAAGCTCACAACTTTTAGTGGTGTTGGTTGGGGATTGACCCAAGGCCTCATGCATGGTAACGAGCACTCAATAATTTAGTTATAGCCCCACACACCATTCATATTTATACATACATACATATATACATGCATGTGTGTGTGCATATGTGTGCCTATGTGTGCCTATGTGTGTGTGTGTGTGTGTGTGTGTGTGTGTGTGTTCTAGACTGAGGATTAAACTTGTAAGTTAGGTTGCTTTTAATTAATTTTCAAATAAATGTGTGACTTTTAAAATCCAATAATACATCTTTCTACTGTTTGTAGGATTGTTTACCATTGGTAGAACTTGGATTACATGTAGGAAATGGCTGGATCTTAATATCCCTGGAAGCCCTGGTGTTTCTGGGACTGCCCACACAGCAGTGCCAGGAACTATGTTTCTGCATCTGTGCTCACTGAAGGAGCCTCAGAGGGTCTATTAAAAAAAATTTAGAAGCATTGCAAAGCTTTCAGATACACCATGAGTAGTTCTTTAAAATGAGCTCCATTCAATTATAATATTAATAGATTATGGTATTAATTAGAAATTTAATTATTGATTCATTTTCGTAAGTTATGTCTTAATGAATTTCTTCATCTGTGTAAGCTATATGGTCTTGAACATTTTTATTATGTTAATTTGGAAACAGGGCAGTAAATGTGGCTCATGGATTAAGCTGGACTTATAAATAATGACATTGGTACAATATGGATATAAACACACTATTGTTAGCAAAATCTAAAATAACTTTTGTATATTGAAATCTTTCTATGAAGAAACTCAGATGGAACCTCCAGAAAGATTAAAAATCCATTATATATGTATATATATACATTTTCCCTAAACAGAGAAAATACCTTAATTGATAAGATTGCCTGTCTTGGGGGGCATTAGCAACACTACCTTAACTTTCAGCCCCCACAGAGCCACAGTTTCCTGAATGGATTGCACCTGAAATTACAGACATGCTAAGAGTCTCATTTCAGCAAGATTTTTAAAATAGATGCTCCAAATAAGGCAAGTTTTGGAATGTTTATTTCCTAAGTTCCAATATCCTAAATTTTTATTTATAAGTGAATATAAAAAAAAAGTTAAGCCCTCTTTACTGACTGCTGGCAAGAGACCCTTGGCGTTACAGCCACTGTTGTGGAACAGGTCACTTCATTCCTGACACATTTAGGCCTAAAACTTCAAAATGTTTTTTTTTCAAGAGTTAAGTTCCAAAATTAGCCAAAATTTACTAATTGCAAGTGAAAATACTCACATAGAACTTAGAAGCTTGAGAGAAATGCAATTGAAATGTGCTAAATTTCAGCTATTCAGCAAGTCATAGACCCCTCAAATACTTGTGTTTCTGGCATGTAAAATGAGGAGAGTAACACATTTTAAAGAGATATTTAAAGAATTATATGAGATAATAATTGACAAGTTATTGGACACATTTTTTGTGCTCAAGATGCCATTGTTATTATCATTACTTTTGGTTAAACTTTTAATCATTTCTGGTCTATAAAAAATTAGAAATATTTAGGCTTGGAATATTTGCAATCCATGAGAGTGATAAGAATGGAAAATGAATTGTATCATCACTTTGGAAAATATTAATTCTATCTTATCAATTGCCAAAAGGACCAAAAGTAGTCTTACATGAAAATAAAATGTACAGGCCATTTGGTTATCATCACTAATGGCCACTGGGCAGGCGTGGCTTGTGCTTGCCCCATGCTTCAGATGCTTAGGTACTGTCAGGTTCCATGGATTTTCTTCAATTCTTAGTGTTGTTCACAAAGGACTAATGTACAGGGATGGAGCAATGCTTTATTTTTCTTATATAATTTATATAAACTAAACATCATAAAAATGAATTGCTTAAACATGGTTTCTAAAACACAAATTTGAACTGCCATGTACAACCTCAGAGTTATCTCCAGAGTAGCAACATTGGGGAAATTACACAAAAGAATTAAGGCTATTTGTTGGAGACTTGGACAGAATCTTGATGGTTTCATGTAGGTCATAGGTTCAGTAGGTTCAGTGGGTCTCACTTTTGTGCGTGAAGTGACAAAACAGTCACACTCAGACTTCATACCTCATAGTCACCAGCAGAGAGGCAGGCTGGGATTTAGGAACCAGATGGTAGCACCTTGTAGCTTCTCTCATTTATAAGACTTGGTATAAGGCTAAATTTCTAATATTGCTTCAAATTACCATGCAAAACACTAATAAAACTGACCAATAACTGGTGTATTAAAATTCTTCATGTATATTGTAGAATAACTTAAGACATTTTGAAAATAAACTAAATTATTCAATGAAAAAAGAACAGAGAAAGGAGATGGAGATTTGTGTGTGTATCCAAATGTATGTTGATATATATGTTTAAGTGTGATGTTTATTTGGGCTATTTTTTATGATGAGGTTTCTATTTTCCAAGCACAGTGCCAACAACTTTGCAAGTGCTAATCTCAGTGCAGCCTATGGGATAGTTACAATTATTACCCTCTTTCACACATGAGGCAATTGGAGAACAACAGCTTATGTAAATTTCTCAAGTTCACACAACTTATGATTCAATGAGGAGAAATAAATGTTGACTCATTTATCAGCAGAAAGGAAAACTCTGAAAGAAATTGTCATATAATGCAGACACAAGATATAACACGTGAGTGCAAACAAAATGGACTCAAGTCTTTTCCCTACATCTTACCAATTAGTTGGATAAATCATTAAATCTTTCTGAACTTCAGTCTTGTCTTTAAATGGGGCTGTTAACAACATATGGAGTCTGAGCAGCTCATTTTTAGTGACCTCACACAAGAGCAGAGAGCCAAGCACCACAAATTCTCCCTCATATGTGCTTCCTCACCAGGATAAGCCTGAATATTAAGAAAATCTGTCAATGAATGGAGAGACTATAAAGTGGATGGGAAGAATTGGTGGTGGAATAATGGGAGAGAGACTATAAAGTGGATGGGAAGAATTGGTGGTGGAATAATGGGAGAGAGACTATAAAGTGGATGGGAAGAATTGGTGGTAGAATAATGGGAGGGGGAGGTGACTCATACAATAAACTACACTAATAATGAATTGACACCATAAAACCCTAGATTTTATACAGTAAGCTCCTGAGGAAGCTGTGGGTACCACCTGGTACAAAGGGCCATGAATAGAATGGGAGGAGGCCTAACCTCAAGAATAATTGCTCAGGCCAGAGTTGCTCTTAAAAAAAAAAAAAAAAAAAAGAGTAATTGCTCAGGCCCTCATCTCCCTGTCTCAAGAATTTATTCCTTTCCACACTGAGATGTTGATCAAAGTGATCCACAAGGTCCCCAAAACATGACAGACTTCTGTCAAAGCTCTTGAATACCTGCCCCAGACTTAAGGTAAGACCCTATTGCTAAAGAAATCACAGAGTGTCATCAAAGAACATCAAGTGATCCCGCTAGATACAGAATGGTAACCTGCTCCCAGATGGTAGCACATGTAGCACTGGAAGGTGTTGCATGAGCTGCCAGGGGAAATTGGTCAATGATATTTGGAGAAAGCAGAGACCACTGACATACAACATAGACAGTTATCACAAGAATGCTGAACACACTGCTACATGGAAGCGCAAGTCAAGAAATGCTCATCTGTGCAATAGTGGCACTAAAACTAGGAGGGTAAACAATGGCTTACTGATTGGCTAAGAGATCAGTTTAGTGACAAGGAACCCTCAACTGGAACTGGTATCCATGGCAAAATCTCTTGGGGACCAAGAACCTGGACCCCTAGGAGAAATTCCCACTACCAGAGAGCTACACAGAGCTACACCCATTAGGAGCTAGCCAAATAGCAATGCTTGCCTCAAAATAGTTCAGCCTATATTGATCTCACACTCCAGATGGAGATTCTGTTTGTATTTTTCAGAAGGCAGTGAGAGAGTTGGGGACAATCCAATTCCACCAACAAGACATTGGATGATGGCTGACATCCTGGCAGGAGACAAACCACACCTAGCCTTCACACAGGGCCCAAAAGAAACATATGAGAAAGTGAGGAGACAAACAGGAGACCAATCACCACAGCAAGTCTGATAACCCTTGAAAGGTCAATGGAGACAGACACCAATACCCAACACAACCCAGCACATAGATCCAGAGATACTTAAGATCTCAACAATAAAGCAGACTCAAAACTCACCCACTATGACTCAGGGAACTGAGCCGAAGAGGGGGCAGAAAGAATGTAAGAGCCATGGGGTTTGGATATCCAGAGACGTTGCCCCCACAGTAACAATATACAAGGGGGAAGGAAACAAATAGAAAGAAAAACTGGTTACCTCTGGTGCAGTTCATAAAAACATAACCTATGGACAGATGCAATATATGCACTGAGGAAGTACCCCAGTAGGTAGGGGACAGACAGGAGGGAAACAGGGACACATTCACAAGATTTGCTCATACAATATTTATACTTATTCATAATAAAGACATTAAATTAAAAATCAAATTTATGGGAAAAAAGATACCTCTCCTAGGGCAGTTATAACTTAGAGAATAAGAATACTTTAGAATCATGTCTGATGTCCAGTTATATTCTCACCAAGTGCCAACTATTTTATTTGCAATGTTGTCACAGTCTTCCTAAAATACATCTGCAATGTGCTTGTCATAAATATTTTAATCAAAGTTTGACTAAATGAGCAAAAAATGAAAGCAACAGACAGACCTTTAGAAATATATACTTATAAATCCATGGAATTTTGTGTATTTTATCTAGGAAATTTGTAAATAAACAAAATCAGTGAATAAAGGAAAACAATCTTATGCAATAAATAAAACTGAAATATGGCATTTATTTTCATAAAAACAATATGGATTTTCATATTGATCAGGAAATATTTAAAAATATATTTTACAGTATTGACTGTGAAAAATACACATTAGTATACATTGAATGTGGTAATTAAATTTTGGACAAATTTTCTAAAGAAAATATATTAGTAAAACCAAAGCATAAAAGGATATACCTTTTTAATCAACACAAAACATTTTACAGAGGAATTAATCACACAGAGCAAAGATATAACCACTTGCCTGTTTTATGGCGATGAAAGAAAAGAGCACATATAAACTCTGGCTGTAAGAAAATTGTCTAAATAAACAGTAGGATACAATGTGATGGAGTCATTGGTAGAAAACTACAGTCAATGCCTGGGACCCGGCTCTGTGCTTTTCAAGTTTTGAGTCCAAAGAAATCCTGCTTACGTTAAGATTTCTTTGTCAGGTTTTCTGTTATAGTGGTGAGGAAGCAGCTAGTGCATTTTTCTATGCTAGCCTGATACAGGTGCATGAAGCATGTTTAACGTTTATTGCCTCTTACACATAATGCACTTTTGTCATAACCCCATCCCACATCTCCTTGGTCCCTATCCCTCTTCCACCTGCGCCCCTTCTTCTGACTCTTACCCTCCACCATTGTCCACGACAACATGTTCATGGGCCTAGTATTGTCCAGATGATAACCACTGTGAGGTCATGTATGCCATGACAATATCACGGCTCCTACATGCTTTTCTCCAGCTCTTCTACAGCGTTGTCCCTGCTTCAGGAGGTGTGATGAACTTGTCACACGTAGCTGAGGACTAAACCCTTTCTATATGAAGTGCACAGATTGTATAACATATTAAAATTCCACTCTTTGTCCCACTACATCTTATATGGCTGGTCAATGGATAGATGAAATATAGGAAAAGTTCCAAGCAATTAGAAATAAATCCACATTAGAAATGCTGAAATATTTTTTTTTAAATAGTGCTGACACCATAGAACACAGCGTTAAGTTTTAACCCTGGGATTCCACAAACAGCTTGATGTTTTACTTTGCAAATGAAGGACTGCTGCTTCCCTGCACTAATCATTAAATACAATGTCACTAAATACCAGTCAAAATACAATGGAAGTGTAATGTCTGCTGCTGCACATGCAAATGATGCCTTTGCACAAGATGCCTTGACCAATTCCAGAGTTTTAAACAGGCTATAATGAAGCAGCTAGAAACCAAGGCTCAAAGAACAACATGGCTGAGCTATTTTCATTGTGAACATTGTCCGCCTGGGCAGAGGTCCCAACTTCCTTCCTGCTACTTGGTGGCTTTTCTGCTGTGGCCTTTGGAGAGCTGTGCGCACTATGAACTCTTATTGGCACCACACGTATTCCTAAAGTCAAAGTCATTAACTGTCACTCTGAACACCTATGTCATACCAGATCCTTTGCTAGGTACTTGGATTGAAAAGATGAACACATTCCTTTGTTCTTTGCCTTAACACAACCTCCTAAGTAATAGACATTTAACTAAACAAATAGATGAACAATTGTAACTGTGATAAAGCTACAAATGAGACATTACTTAAAATTCAGAGGTAAAAGTTAATATAACTAAAAGCCTGAGGAAAGTGAACAGCTGATGGGAAACATTTTTGACTTGGCTCTTTCAACTTAAGTAAAAACAGGAAATTATGTAAGATTAGTGTTCTGTAAGATAAAGGGTCGCTGTAAAGAAAATGGTGACCTGCTATTTTCAAGTTCAAAAATAAAGACTGAGATTGTGTTGAAAGTTAACAAAAGAGATTTAGGTGAAGAGGTCTTGACAGAACTATTGTTAAGCACAAATAGCTTTCAAAGCAAAGTGCTAAAGTACCCTTGTATGGAAATATTTAAGGATATGAAAGATACTCATTTCCCTGACATTTCTTACAGTTTAAGTATATTGCTATTTGGGGACAGGAAAAAGACAGGGGTGGTTTTCAGACACATACTTTTATAACATTGAATAGCTCTCATTCTAATGCAAGCTAACTCTTCAAGCAACAAATATGTTTAAGGACATTTAAAAATGTTAAAAATATTTTTTTTTATTTATTTGCAATCAGAGAGATGCAGGCAGACAGGGGGGGGAACAAATAGAGAATGTGGGCAACACCAGCTACTACAAACAAACTCCAGATGCATGTGCCACTTCATGCACCACTTTGTACATCTGGCTTATATGGGCACTGGGGAATCAGACCCAGTTCATTCGGCTTTGCAGGCAAGCGCCATCTCTCCAGCCCCTGTTTCTTAATTTTTATAAGGACTTAAAATTTTATCATCAGTCATGTAGAAGTAGATATGAGAATAATTTTATCATTGACTACATCCCCCCAATATTAATAGGAATACATTATTTTATTCTGTTGAAAGACTCATTTACTTTGACTTTGTTAAAACTGTTCAAGTTAATCATATAGACAACCAATAATTTTGGAAGTATCAAGGTCAATTTCATAATACCTAATTATATTTAGAAAATATACATTGATTATAATCAATAATAATTCTTTCTGAGAAAGGATCTCTCCTTGCAATCTTCCTGCTTCCTTTTCCTGAGTGCTTGGATTATACATGCATACCACCATACACGCATTTTTAGTATTTTTTCATGTATTAAAGCATAAAATGCAATACTGCATAATTTGTATGTCTTTGTAAAACCTAAGCCTTCAGAACAATTATTATTACAATATAAAACAAATTTCTCATAAGATTTGTTAATGATATTCACTCACAGGTTCTGAGAATTTGGGGACAGATATTTTGGAGAGCATTATCTCACATACTTCCACTAGAATTAATATTACTTTTTGCTGTTTGTGTGTGTGCATGTTATGTATGTTGTGTGTATGCAATGATGGCATGGTATGTTTATGCATAATAGATGAATGTGTGTGTGCAGTTTCCTGTGCCCCTTGGTTACACATCTCCTCCAGTGTGGAGAACAAAGCAGAGCACTGGGTTTCCTCATATATCACTCTTCTAAGCAACCATTTTACAGATGCAGACCCAGATGCAGACCTTCCTTCAAGCTGTGCAGACATCTCCCAAGCCCACATAATTCTTACTATTCCTAATCAGTGGCCATGTAAGTAATGTTCATGTAAATGTTTTGTGTACATACTGTTCTGTATAAGCACAGTTCATGTATTTGTTTTATGGACACACTACTCTATGTAAGCACTGTTTTCTGCTTAATTTTCAAGGAAACAAGTTGTAGCTTAATGTCCATGGTGTACAAACACTGTAACTTTCAAGCATCCAAGTAAAAAAAAATTCTTTTAAAAACAAACCAATACTTATTCATATTTGAATAATCTCTCAGTGCTCCATGACTGTCAACTGAGAAATTGCTCTAGATAATCTATTAATATTGAGAATTATATCTTTCTGATTCTCTTCTTGTTTAGTGTTCTTTTACTCAATTGTGTAACTCTAGTACCTAGAACATTTTATTGTAACAAACATTCCTTAAATATATTTGAATAAGTAAAGGAATGAATGTGTAGATGAATGAATAATTGGAGGGGTACAATCATTGTATAATTTTTGGATATCATCTTTAACTTGGGTTGCAACAGTTTTATACAGAATACATTTTCATTATTAGTTGAGTTATGTAGTACTGTCAATTTTGTTTGGTAGCAAGGTGTAAGATGGATCAAAGTCTAGAAGTGTAAATAGATATTAATATATTAGTTCCTTAACTGTTGAATTATAACAAAACCTTCAAAAACTTAGTAGCTCAGAAATTTTTCATTTTTAAAAGTTGTGGAGGTAAATCCAGTCTCTGTTTCACGTGTCACCTAAAATAACTTAACTTAGAGATGGAGGATCTGTTTTCAAGCTGGCTTATTCAAATGGCTAAACTGTTGTGCTGCCTGCTGGCTCGGCTGAGTATGTAGTCCATGTTTCTTGTGTCTGGCATTATAGGCCTCTCGAGGTTCCTTGAACTTCTTACAGGCATTGGTTTCAAAATGATCCCAGGAGAGGAATGTAGGGACAGGCATACTTTCTCTTTAATCTAATCTTGGAGTTATTTCACTGTATTTTCCTTTTTAAGGCAGACCCACAAGTCCATCTGGGTGACAGAGAGGCCAAAAAGACCTGACCTCATAAGAGAAGATGGAAAATATCATATTTGAGAAAGAGCATATAAATGGAAAATAGAAACTGTCACATGTACAGGTGTCCAAATATGAGACAATACAAAGGACCTGAAGTTCATGCATGATAGGAATGGAAACAGAATGGTTGCAAGAAATAGAGATAAATAACTTAGCTAATGGAAAAAGATAGAGCACTAGAATCCCAGAGAAACAGCTGATTGAAAGAAAGTGGATAAGATGACCACACACATATCTAACTCTTGGCTTCCACCTGTGTTCACCATCTTCCAGGGAAACAGCTCTACCTTTCTTTGATTTGGTTATTTTTATCTTTATTTTCCCATTGCTATAAAAAGAATTGTGATTATAGATGATAATAAATCCACCATGAGAATTTTTCATAATTGACGTAGGTAAATTTTAGGCCATGATACTACATGCAGAATATTGGTCTTCAATACCAAGTAATTAGAAATATTGTCATCCTACCTAATTAATAGGAATTGGTTCCAAAGAACCCTACTCATTTTATGGAAATGTGAAGCACATGCCATTTTACAGAAGGACACAGTAGCTGCATTAAGTCTGTACATGCAGTTTGTCACCTCTAGATTATGTATAATACCTAACAGCGTCTAAATGACATTTAAATAGGTATTATCTTACATTGATATTTTTTAGGGGATAATGACAAGGAAAATAAATAAATTTAATAATTCATTATGTGACATTTTTAGTTCATTTTTATCAATTCTTTGTTAAACAAAGGACAGGACCCAAAACTGGGGTTCATAAACCTAGGTGATTTCTCCTGAACCCCAAAATCCTGCATCACATTTGGCTATTTAGATGAAACACCAGCATTTTCAACAGTACAGCAACAAAAGGCCTGAGCAATAACAGAGTATTTACACCAAGTGTTTGTTATCCGATTTCTTCGCCAGCTAGCATCCTAATACATCATCCCACATACTGCTAGGTATCATTGGTCACCTGCTCTTCCTGCCTCCATATTTCACTTGATCAAAACTGCTCATGATCACTGTATCCTCTGGCTGACCAACACACCCTTCTCACAATGCAAATGACCATGATACCCTGTACTCATCTCAAATCTTCAGGAAGTTTCAATGTGTGCTTATTAATCTGGAGATTTTTTTTAAAGAAAAAGATTTTATTTATTAGAGAGAGAGAGAGAGAGAGAGAGAGAGAGAGAGAGAGAGAGAGAGAGAGAGAGAGAGAGAGAGATGCAGACACTGAGAGAGAATGGGTGATCCAGGGCTTTCAGACACTGCAGATGAACTTCAGACACATGCTCCCCCTTGTGCATCTGGCTTTATGTGGGTACTAGGGAATTGAACTCAGGTCCTTCTGTTTTGCAGGCAAAAACGCTTAACTGCTAAGGCATCTCTCCAGCCGCTTATCATGAGATTTAAAAACAATTTCATTATATTGCTTAACTAAATTATACAATATCATTTACAAAGGCAAATCAGAGTCATGTTGAGACAGAATAGGAGAAAGCTAGGCAGGTTTCAGCCAGGGGTTGAGGCCCAGAGGGAAGATGCCAAACACCTATTCTCATCCTGGCACAAGACCAAAAACTAACTTGGATTAGAACTCAGGTCTGACTCTCACTGATCTATGGTGCCCCCTGCTGTCCACAGTTGCACATGCTATGACCCCAGCCCCAGATATGGGCAGGCTCTGTGGTCCATACTCCAGACTTAATAACAAATCAGATTATTCCCTGCCATATCAAACAGTATAAAGGTGGAGTCCTGACCTGGGTCTCTCCTGTGGGACTTTAGGAGAGACCCCCACACAATGTTGCCAAGTTCCTCCTTAACCCCTTCCCAGTGTGAGCTTTGCCTTGCCTCCTACAGAATAAAAATGGGTATTCTTGTGGGTATTCTTGTTTCATTTTTCCTTTTTTAAACATGCATGTACTTTTTTTCTAGAGATTATTTTGATTCCACACCTCAAGAACCAACCACCTGTCTTCCTGCCCACCTAGGGCAGGAAATACTCACTGAACAGATAATTCTGTCTCTTCTTTCCTCACATGGTCTAACAGAAGAGCGCAGGTGAGGACCCCTCACTACAGCCATTAGGATTTCTCTTCCACATGAACCTTTCCTTCTCATGATCTTTTTCTTTTCCTGCTTGTTTAGTTAAACAGCATAGATTTTGGCTAAAAAGTCTCCCATTTGTTCTCCCCACACTGGTGGCTGGAGAGAACTCTGTAACTCCCCATTTTCCTTTAACTAAAGTCTCCCACTATACCTTAACCTCTGGTTGTTTATGATTTTCATTCTCTAACTTTGTAAACAAGAATTCAGGTACTCCTAAAAATTTGAAGTATATTGAATGTTTTCTGGGTATTATCTAAATTCTAATCCCCAGCTCACCCTGCTAAACTCCCTTTTATCCTGGATTCTCCACTCCTTTTGTGTGACCTGAACTTTCTCCACGTGACTCTCATTCCCCAGCACTCCTTGGCCACCTGGATGGTGGGGAAGGGAGATGTCTTTAAATCCTGGTCTGTCTGTCTCCTGGTCCCTCAATTTATCAGGCATGGTTTCCCCTTTTGTATCTCACTTTTCCCTAGCCTCCCTCCAAGGGAAAGCCAATGGGCAATGTGAAGTGTGTTCTCATCTTTAAAGCTCTCAGGGACTGTCCCCAAGGTTTCACCTCCCAAGGGTTCACAGCCCCTCTTAGTTGCTGTGCCCCAGCCTAGCTGAGTAACCTTGAACTAAGTTTTAGTAACCTTGAACTAAGTTTTAGAAAACCATGACCTAAGTTTTAGAAACAAGCAGGGTGTGGGGGTACACACCTTTAATCCTAGAACACCTGTGTCCCCTGAGGCAGAGGTGATAGAAGTGCTAATAAGCTTTGCTGCCTGAGTTCCTGTAGCTGCATTCCTGTTTACTGAGCCCCCTTTGTGTAAGAGATAAGGCAATGCAACCCATCCCTAGATTGTATATAAGGTTGGATGCTGAAATAAAGTTTTGAGATCTGCTTGGACACTTTTCCCAGCTGCATGTGATTGTCCAGCCGCCACGCTCACCTTTCCTCACCTTTCCTCTATTGAGCCAGGTCTCCTGCTGGCCAGAGAGACAGGCTCATTTAGCAGGGGGCCAGGGACCCCTGTGGTAACATCTGGAGAAGCACCCGACATCTGGCGCCCAAACACGGACTTGAAGTCTGGTAATCTCCCTGCTTCTCCCAGTTCTATACTTGTCCGTTTTGTCTGTCTGAGTTTCCAGGGGAGCCCCCTGCTCATCGAGTGCCAATCGGAATCTAGGTGAGTGAGACCCACATTTGGCCAATGGGTAACGCAACAGGCAAGTCAGGACCCAGCGCTCAGGGCGCTGTGCTTATGGCAAAAGATCGGGCCTGGAGGTCTGAGACATAGACCACAGACCCATGAAACAGTAAAAGTCACAGGACCCAGTGCTCAGAGCGCTGTGCTTATGTCAGGAGATGGGCTTGGAGGTCTGAGACACAGATCACAGCCCCAGGAAAGGCACAAATAATGCTAATAAGGCCTGCATTAATAGTATCCTAGGAATGATTGGTCATGTATAAATACTTAGGTTTATTTAAGCTTACTTAGACTTAATTTAAATTAATTTATAAGGCTTTTTCTCTGTCTATACAGATGTAAAAGTGAGTTAAGCCTCATGGTGCATGCAATGACTCTCATGGATTTGGTACAAGAAAGTCTCCAGTTTGGGTTATAATATGTCTGCTATTTTCTCATATTTAGAAAATATGCCACAGAAGTGATATCTTTCAGCCAGTCAGAAACCCAGAAATCCAGGTGCAGACCCCTGGGGCTGAATAACAATGGTCATTCAGGGCTAACCCCAAGGAGTACAGCCTTTTGTTTGTAGGAGACCAGCAACTTGAGAAATTGATTTTTGCCTTTATGATTTTGAGTTTTGCCTCTCTTTTGGTTATTGGTCTTGGTTGTCTATGGACTAAGGAATCCGATATGGCCATGAGGCCTTTCCCCAAGAGATGGCTCATGGGACTTTAAGGGAAGGCTCTGCAGGCTGAATTCAATTGATTTGATTTCTGGTCAATTCATATGCTTACTGGGATAAGAAATTCCTTCTTCTGGGTTACTCAAGTGACCTGTCTAATGTACAATGTTCTAATTTTAGCTATGCCACAGACTTATTATTTTCTTTCAGTCTACCTCAATCAGTTTTAAAAATTCTATGAAGGTTGATTTGTCAGAGATATTCAAAAGTTATCAAGGTAGCAAAAATTTTCCAGATATGATAAAGGTATTGTGTTTTGCCTAAATGTATACATAATATTAAAGATATGGGTTGTCAATTTTCTTAGAACTACATTCACTGAGACATTACATAAAAATGTCTAATTTCCTATTAATAAGGATGTCTAATTCTTATTACTTATTTTATATAACTTAATAATTAAGTCAGATTGGTATGATTTCTCTAAATTCTATATAAGGTAAATATGTGTTAGACGCCAATTCTATAAAAGCCAGCTATATGGATTGGTTCTCAATCTTGGACTAAACAATAATAGAAAAATCAAGATATTATTATGCTCAATCTGACTCTGTATTCAAAAGAGCTCATTGGATACAGACCCAGAAACAGACATATTTCCAATACTTCCTCATAAACTGGTCTGGCCAACTGGTTTATTGACGAATGTAAGGGAAATAAAATGAGGAGATTTGTGTCCTCCTTGTGATGCTAGAGTCCATGATTATATGGGTAAACTGAGTTAAAAGAAAAAAACATAAGGTTTCTTTTCTCATCTATTGCTAAATGGTTAGAGACATTGTCTGCTGTAAGTACTATATGTTTTTTTGCTTGCTTATAAATATAAAAGAGGGAGAAGAATGCCCCTAGAAAGTGTCTTATAATTCTATGTTAAGGATCAGACTGTTCAATGGTTAGAGATACTCTTTAATAGTTATACTCATGGCAAGTACAAATTTCTATATATAGTGGTTGCTAAAGATATTTGCTTAGTCTCTTAATAAAAAAAAAATTAAGTCACACCCCAAGTCAGCTTTAAATACTAAAAGTTTTTATAAAACAGAGTACAACTGTTCTTTTGCTTGTGAAACCACACAAAGAACTCTTAAGGTACTCACCCAGGCTAACTATATTTCTTTGTCAGTATATAATTTATTGAAAAATTAAATTTTTAAGATAAAGGTTACTTACTGGTATTAATTTTCTAAAATAAGGTTCTCACATCTAAAAACATTGTGGGTTTAAATGGTTTCTATTTGTTCATGCTAATGCTATCAAATGGTCATCATTGGACTTTTGCAACTTAAGGTTTAATTTCAGCCATTGTGGTTTCTATCCTCCTATTAGGTAAATAGGTTAAAGGAACTTAAGCTTTTATATATAATTTCTGTCATGGATAAAACATAATTGTCTTATGTTTATAAGAATCATTACTATATATAAGGTTAATTAAGGCCTAATGTTGAGCTAACAACATTGGTTGTTACATGTCTTCTGTTTCAAAACGAGATTGATATTAGAACTCAGCTGTTCTAATTCAACAATGTCCAGACTCTACTTTATTGTGAGTAATTAGAGTCTCTAAGATATTATTTCAACAATTGTCTTATTTTGTGTATTTAAACTAACTCTTTAAGACATTCCCTACTCCAGGGTACAAGTTCAGACATCTAAGGAAAACTATTTCAGCCTCTACACTTTGAGTTTCCAAACCTTCCTAAATAATTTGTATGTTTTCAAACATAGATACTGTCTTTCTAGACTGCTCTGGATCTGGTGACTTCCAGGTTAGATCTCTATATTTGGACTTATTGCTGAAAATGCTTCAAAACTATGTTTGTCTATAGTAACACTTTGCTGTTATTAAAATAAAATGCTAAACCTATTTCTCTTGATAACTATTAATATATGTCTCATGCTTTGCAAGCCATACAGGAACCGTCTCAGACCATATCAGATGCTATGATGCCATTCAGTAAACAATTCTGGGGATGGATCTGCATTTCCACAGTGGACAGCAACCTAACAGTGAACCACTCCCCACTTCTGGGGGAGTCACCCTACCTCCTGCCTCACAATGTGAGACAGGACAAAATCTTGGCAATGTGTAATATGGTGTCATGGTTTGATACAGGTGTCCCCCACAAACAATTGAATGTGTTCTGATAGATAGATCCTCAGCTGATGGCAGTTTGGGTTTTACAACCTTGATGAAGCTGTGTTGTCAGGGGCGGGCTTATGGGGTTATAAGCCAGCTTCCCCTTGCCAGAGTTTGGCACACCTTCCTGCCGCTGTTTGCAGTGCTGTGGCAGAGG
>PVHP010021916.1:0-23273 GCA_004024765.1 Zapus hudsonius
CTCTACCCACTGGGCCACATCCCTAGCATGGTTTCTTCTCATATAAGGATTTATTGAGCCCAGAGATTGCACAGCACATCGGAAACTAACAGTACAGATCTTTTGAATTTGCCAGCAGCTCTAGGAGGGAATTTACCAACTCCAAAGAGTAAAATACAAATAAAGAAGCAAAAGGAAAAAAAAAAAAACCCCACGCACTGTTGTCAGTCAGGAGGGCTGGATGAAGTAAGAAACATTTTCAGTTTTAGTCAATCCTTGAGACTTTTTCCAAATGCTTAAATGAGAAAAAGGAGGAGGTGGATTCAGTGTGGGAGAGGCATTGCCAATTTAGATGAAGCTAAAAATGTAAATTCATGTGAAACCCAACGAAATGTGCTATTAATAAAAATGCTCTTTCCCCAAAGGTGGGTCGATGTAAGGCCCAGGCGCCTGCTTCCAGCTTGCGTTCCGCTGGACGGCTTCGGGCAGCTTCCCAGACCTCTCTGAGCCCGTGTCCTTCGCTGTCAAGTGGGAAGGATGACACTACTTGTGGACATGAGAAAGCGCAGTGTTAGGCGTGAGGCTAAACTCAAAGGCCTTTCTGGAGTGAGTGGGGAACGAAGTGAACAGAAATGGGCCGATCAGAAGAAACAAGTCTTTCAAAGGACAGGCACATTGGGGCTGGAGAGATGGCTCAGCGGTTAAGGCACTTGCCTCCAGGGCCTAAGGCCCCTGGTTCAATTCCCCAGGACCCACATAAGCCAGACCCACAAGGTGGTGGCCCTGATGCTCTCTCATCTCTCTCTCTCTCTCTCTCTCTCTCTGCTTGAAAATGAATAAATAAAATATTTTTTTAAAAAGGACAGGCACATTATCTCCTGGAGATAGGAATGTGGTCTCAGCCTGCCCTCAGCTGTGCACTTTTTAAAAAAGACTCATTGGAAACCTCCATTGTGTATGCAATTTCGGTTTTTTTTGTTTGTTTTTTTCCAGATAGGGTCTTGCTCTAGCCCAGGCTGACCTGGAATTCACTATGTAGTCCCAGGCTGGCCTCAAATTCATGGCGATCCTCCTACCTCTGCCTCCTGAGTGCTGGGATTAAAGACATGAGCCACCATGCCCGGCTATTTATTTTTAAGACAGTCTTGCCAGGTAACCCAGGTTGACCTGGAATCCTCTCACCCAGGCTCAGATTACATCACCTACAGCTAAAACTCTTTTGTTGTTGTTGTTTTGTATTTTTTCAAGGTAGGGTCTGGCTGTAGCCCAGGGTGACCTGGAATTCACTCTATAGTCCCAGGCTGGCCTCGAACCCATGGCAATCCTCCCACCTCTGCCACCGTGCCTGGCCTTAAAATACTTTCTATAAAGAAAAGGTTTAAATAATCCAAAAGTAGAGGAATTAATATAATAAAATTTAAATTCCCCCCCCCTTTCTTCCTTCTTTCTGCTTGCTTTGGTTTTTTTGAAGCAGAATCTCTCTCTAGCTCAGGCTGACCTGGAATTCACTACGTAGTCTCAGGCTGGCCTTGAACTCACAGCGATCCTCCTGCCTCTGTCTCCCAAGTGCTGGGATTAAAGGCGTGCATCACCATGCCTGGCTCATAAAATTTAAATTTCTGGAAAGCACTATATGAGCTAATATAGTACAGCCCCTAAGGGAGAACTGAGAACTTGAAGATGAATTGTTTCTTGGGACCACGAGACTGATTTAATGCCAGGTAAGAGAATGTCAGTTCTGAAGTAAAAGACAGGAAAGGCTTCCAGGGAGTGGAGAGAGGCGACTTGCATGGATGCAGGGTGTGGATGGGGGTGGGGGGGGATGGAGGGTGAGCATCTGTCAGCCCACATGACCTGGTATCTGGAGCTCAACTCCTTCTGGGAAGAGAAGCTCAGAATGTCACATCTCCACCTAGGCCAGAGGACTTTGTTCGTCTGACCAAGGCCACAGTCAGCTTAATGCTGCTGGGACGAACCAGACACAGTTTATGTGAGGAAGAAGGGATTTATTTGAGCATCGTGAGGAAAAAGGTTCCCATGGGAAAGCAGCCCGGGCCCCCTCACCACACCCTGGGGGCTGTGTTAGGAGGACCTTACCTAGGCCTGAGCAGCCATGAGGGAAAATAAGACAATCCTTCCTTCTCTAGGTAGCTATATTCTCTGGCCCAGGTGAGGCAGAGAGACAGCTGGTTGGTCTCTCTTTGACCAATCAGCTTCAGGATTAGGTTTGAACTCCAGTAAGAGACCCCTCCCACTCAAGGGGAGGGGGTCACATAAGGCAAGAGATAAGTGGAGTCTTTCTGCAAGCACAAGTCCAAGGACACTCCTGGTTACCTTTGGGGTACCAGTCTTCCTAACCTGTCACATTTGGAGACAGGATCTCATGAAGCCCAGGTTGGCTTTGAACTCCAGATCTTCCTGCCCCAACTCCTGAGTGCAGGGACCACAGGTGTGTGGCACCACACCCAGCCTGAAAATTCAGGTAAAGTAGGTGTCTTTTTTTTTTTTTTTTTAATTTTACGATCCTGTCTATTTATAGGCTATTTACATTTACACATTATTTCTTCAGTTAAGAGATAACCTAAATCAATTTAGGAAATTAACAGGATGGTAGTTTCAAGGTTTTTGGAAAAGACGAATGGGAGAGGCATTAGGCCTGGCTACATCTGGGTGCTTAAATAATGTAACTGGGACCTGGTCTTTTGCAGTAAACAGCGGAGCTGGTAGAAGCTCATTTATCTGGACGGAATGGATTTTTGATTGGCAGCATGGTGATGTTTAAGAAGAAAGAAAAAAGCAGGAATAGATGTTTTATAGGAAAGATCAGATGTACTTAAATCCTATTTATTACAGAACTTAAATCGTGTTTATTACCACTCCTTTGGTTTTGTCTGATCTGCTATAGCTTGGAAAGTTGCGTCTATCCCCCCCCCCCCATCAGGCACCACCCCTCACCAAGGATGCCAGGGAGTCTGATCAATCTCACAATCTCCAGTGGAGAGAATCGCTCCCTTAGCTACTGGCCCCAGGCGAGAACTATGATGGCTCTCCCTTCCCCATTTCAAAGTCATTTAGTCCCTTTACAGGCACCAAGCAGCTAGGAAAATGGGCCCAGCATGAGGCCAGCTCTAACTACGTCCCTGTTACAACGCAAAGGTGGCAGGGTTTCTCATGTGACCCCTGAAATCCTGGATGTCTATGATTGTCCTCTTAAATAAAGACCTCCACTATACCTTATCCTCTGCTGGTCTATAATTTTAACTCTTTAATTTAATAGAACAAGAATCTGTGTACTCTTAAGGTGCATTGGAATTAGCTGGGAATCCCAGCTTTCCCATTACACACACACACACACACACACACACACACACACACACACACACACACACACACACACCTGGGTCCTGCTCACCCCCATCCTCTGAGGAGGCAGAATTTTTTCCCCCTGATCTCTGTCAGATTTTATTGGACAACCTTCCTCTTGAATATGCAGCACACAGACCCCTGAGGGGGGCAGGATTTTTTTTGAGGCCAACTCTCATCCTAGCAGCTGATGATTTAAATAAATAAAACAACCTCTCCCACACCAACCAAATCCCAAACCAAATGGACCAAAACAATAGCTACCCCAAATACGCAGGCAAAGAAGTAACAGGTCTGCAGCGTCCTTGGCAGGAGAGGTGGGGGGGAGAGAAGGGGGATTGTAGGGGGGAGAAGTTAGGGGACATGGAGCCTATGCATTGGTTATTTTTCTTATGGCTGTGATAATGTAAGAGAGGAAGGGGTTTTATCGTGACTTACAGTTCCAGGATTCAGTTCATCATGGTGGGGATGGCATGGTGGCAGGGCCACGAGGTAGCTGGTCACATTGCATCTGTAGTCAGGAAATAGAGATAAACGCTGGTGCTCAGCTGCAATTCTCCTTTTTATTTATAATTATTTTTCTTTGTGTTTTTTGAGGTAGGGTCTCCCTCTAGCCCAGGCTGACCTGGAATTTATTATGTAGTCTCATGGTGGCCTTGAACTCACAGCTATCTTCCTACCTCTGCCTCCCCGATGCTGGGATTAAAGGTGTCCACCACCACACCTGGCCCAATTTAGATATTCCTAATCATTTGCAGTTGATTCTGTTTCAACAAAATTAAGCAAATAGATCTCTAACACAACTCCAAACAAGCTCTTTAAAAAAGTAGATAACCACAAATCTGGTAAAAATTTAATTTCCTTTTGAAGGACAAAAATAATTTAGTGAACTAGACTGGGTTCAGTAAGTGGACTTCCAGACACTCGCTTACATTTTAGTCTGAACTATGCACTTTCTGATGTCTGGGTTTTGTAAGTTCAACTGCTTTCAGGATTCAGCCATGAAATGTCAACAACCGAAGCCAGAAAATACAGTGTAGTGTGGACTTGGTGAGTGGGAGGGAGCACACATGTAAACCATGAGTGGCCCAGCTCGGCTCTGAGCCATCATTACCAGGAGAAATCACAGCCATGGTATTATCGTGCTGTTGTGGAAGTTGGGAACCTAGATTTTTATATGAATTCTTCTAATTATAGAAATGCAAGGCTCTGGGTTCAATTCTTAGCACTGGGGAAAAAACAGGGCACGTTCCAAAAATCAGTAAGAAATTCAACGCAAAGAAAACACAGGTGGGTCAGTGATGGAGGAGGACACCCACAGGGTGCCACAGGTGAGCGCCAGGTACCCCATCAGCACAGACACACACACACCACACATACTAAGCACATGCAAAAAATTGTACATCCTTGCTCATCTCCTAGTTTTTATTTATTTGCAAGGAGAGAGAGACAGAGACAGAGACAGAGAGGGAATATGGAGTTTTAGATGTGTCTGCTTGCATGACTTTGATGCAATAAAACTCATTTTTTAAGAATTCATTTCTATTTATTTATTTGCAAGCAAAGAGAGAAGAGAGACAGAAAGAAAGAATGGGCACGCCAGGGCCTCCTGCCACTGTAAATGAACTCCAGACACATGTACCACTTTGTGCATCTGGTTTTATGTGAGTACTGGGGAATTGAACTCTGGCCATCAGGCTTTGCAAGCAAGTGCCTTTAACTGCTGAGCCATATTTCCAGCCCACATCTTTTAGTTTTTAACCTTTCCTCATTAGTTTTCTTTGATGCTCCAGGTCTGAATAGCTACCTGCCCTGGTAGGTTCTACTTTCCAAGTGAGAATCTGATTGGCTGGTATTGCAACCATCAAATCTATAGCCCTCCTACTGGACAAAATTCTATGCCTGTTTCCCTCAGGCTATGATTACTTTGCGTGGCTTTGGACTCTGACTCAGGGTGTCATGGACTGTGGTGATGGCCACAGGGCTGGCTTCACACAGTCTCAATACATGGCAACTTCCAGAACAAAGGATCCTGATCCCAGGGGTTCCTTATCTTAGACCTAGCCGGCATGCCAATTTTATGGGCTTCATAGATTACCTCCCCATGTCTCTGCTTGCATTCTGTCCATTTACAAAACTCCTTCTCTCCTCCTTCCACCTTTTCTTCCTTTATTGAAAAACTTTGGGTGTCTAGTTGCTTTTTAAAGTTTCAATGTTATTTTAAAAATCAGTCATATTGGGCTGAAGAGAAGGCTTAGTGGTTAATGCACTTGCCTGTAAAGCCTAACGACCAGGGTTTGATTCCCCGGTATTCATATAAAGCCAGATGCACAAAGTGGAGCATGCATCTGGAGTTCGTTTGCAGTGGCTGGAGTCCCTGGCGTGCCCATTCTTTCTTTCTGTCTCTCTTCTCTCTTTGCTTGCAAATAAATAAATAGAAATGAATTTTTAAAAAATGAGTTTTATTGCATCAAAGTCATGCAAGCAGACACATCTAAAACTCTAATTGGAACCATCTGAAACAGAACAGTTTCTGCTCTCTCCTACTGATCCTTGCCCGGAGTCCTTCCACCTTCCTTCAGGGTCTCTGTGGCATCTCCCCATCTTCCTATTTCTCTCCTTGGCTTTGGCTGATCTTTCTAAGTACTCCATTTCTCTCTCTCTGTCTCTGTCTCCCTGTCTCTCTCTCTCTCTCTCTCAGATAAAGGGTTACTTATTATTTATATTTATTTGCAAGGTGTGGTAGTTTTGAATAAATGTCCCCCAATAGAATTTATGATATTAATGTTTATTAAGTTGTTAATTGTCTCCAGGCTTCTGGCTGGAGGAAGTGTCCCTTTGGCCTAGCCTCCTGGGGACTGACCCTTTCTAAATTGGATGCAAAATACTAGGGATAGATATGCAAAAGAAAAGTCTAAACCCCAGGTCTGGCAGTTCTGCATTTTGTGAATTACAGTGTTACAGTGTGCTTGCTTGCTTGAGGTGCTGGTGGTGGGTTCTCTTTCTTTGCTTGGATCTGTGAAAGGGGGCCAGCCTTTCCTTAACTTCCCCTGGATCTGATAGTTTCAATAACTACTAAATAAATACTTTCCTCCCCAAAATTGTGCCTGGTTTGGAGATTCATCCCAGCGACATGTGGCTGGCTATGACACAAGGGGAGGGAGAATGTGCACATCAGGGCCTCTTGCCACTGTAAAAAAAAAAAAACAGATTCATTTACTGCTTTGTGCATCTGGCTTTAGGTGGGTACTGGGGAATCAAACCTGGGCCATCAGGCTTTGCAAGCAAGTGCCTTAACTGCTGAGCCATCTCTCTTGTTCATTGATCAATCAAGCACAATTTCAGAAAACATCCAGTGGAGGCTCAGGCATAGGGAGGGATGGACCTTAACTGCAGAAGCCCCTCCTTCATGGGATTCTCTGCTAGTGACAAGCCCCTGACTGAGTGATTGAAGGATCACACAGAACATGCGAGCTTCCATCCCATCTGGGGTGAGTGAAAAGCTCATAAAGCCATGAGAGACAGCATGTTAGGGGATCTTGGCCTGCTGGCTTTCCTGAACTGAGATCCTGTGGGAGAGAGGACAGAGGGGAAGGAAAAGCATCGAGGGCTGAGAGAATAGCGTTTGCAAGGCTTTGTGCTGGGAAGAAGCAGTGCAGATTTCAGGAATGGATTTCTGAGTTACACTTGGGATCAGTTACCTTCTCATTGCTGAGACAAAATACCTTACCAGAAGTAGCTTATGGGAGGAAAGGGTTTACTTTGGACTGACAGTTTTGAGGGGACATTTCATACTGGTGAGGAAAGCATGGCAGAAACAGACAGCTGAGCAACTCATCTTCACATCAGCAGGGAGGAAGCAGAGAGAGTGATCTGAATGCTATGACACCCCAAGGCCAGGCCCAGTGACACACTTCCTCCTGCAAGACTCCACCTCCCAAAGACTCCACAACCTTCCCAAACAGTGGCACAAACTGGGGATTAAGTACTCTAACACATCAGGCTATGGGGGCATTTTACCTTCAAATCACCACAGGATCATAATCTTGATTGATTGTGTATGTGTGCATGTTAGTATGTGTGTGAATGTGTGTGCATGTGTGTGGAGGCCACGGGTTCACACTGAGTATCCTACCTAATGGCTTTCCAACTTATCTTTCGGTACAGGTTTCTCTCTAAACCTTAGAGCTCACTGATTTGGCTAGACCAGCTTTCCAGTGAGCCCCAGGAATCCTCTAGTCTCCACCTCCCACCCCAATGCTGGGATTATGAGCACACACTGCCATGGGGTCTGGGGATCAAAGTCAGGTTCTCATGCATGTGCAGCCTTCCATGGTAGGGATTTAGGAAGGGGCATTGTGGGTAAATGCTGGGTCACAAGTCCAAATCTTGTCTTCCTGATGCATTAGCAAGGGCTATTGGAGGAGGCACGTGCTTTACCATAGCCTCATCTTCTTCCCTAATTTTTTTAAAAAATAGTTTATTTTAATTTATTTATTTGCAAGTAGAGAGAGACAGACACACAGAGAGACAGAGAGAATGGGTGCACCAGGGCCTCTAGCCACTGCAATGGAGCTCCAGATGCATGCACCACTTTGTGCATCTGGCTTTACGTGGGTACTGGGGACTTGAACTCAGGTTGTTAGGTTTTGAAAGCAAGTGCCTTAACTGTTGAGCCATCTTCCCAGCCCTCCCTTTTTTTAAAGTACTACAGCTAAAAGGCTATGGAGTGAGCAAGAGATGACATAATTCTGCAAGCAAGTGCTTTTTAAAAATCCTTTTATTTGTGAGGAGAGAGAGAAGGGGTGCACCAGGGCCTCTTGCTATTGCAAAAGAACTCCAGACACATGCTCCACTTTGTGCATCTGGCTTTATGTGGGTACTGGAGAATTGAACTTCTCCCTCACTGGAGCCCTTCATCCTCCCTCACTGGAGCCCTGCATCCTCCCTCACTGGAGCCCTGCACTCCTCCCTCACTGGAGCCCTGCATCCTCCTTCACTGGATCCCTGCATCCTCCCTCATTGGAGCTCTGCAGTCCTTGCCTGCCTGTGGTTTCAACTCATCAGTTACAGGACTCTCCCATTCCTCATATGGCATCTCAGTGGTCAGGCTTGGAGGTTTCTAGAGGTCCCTGGCTCAGAGTCACCCAGTGGCCCTGCTGGTATCAGAACTTCTTGGGGGCCAGTCTTGCTGAGTCCCCAGCCCCCACTTACCACTGTTTTTGAGACCATCCTGCTGAAGGAAGGTTCTGGCCTCAACTCCACATCTTTTCCCCAGCGGTGAGCTGGTACCCCTCATGGTCCCAAGGTCTCTCAAAGTCACAGGCCACTGGCTGACCTGCCTGGGTATGCTCTGTCCTCCAGTGGAAGGCTAGGGCCAAGTGTTAAGCAGAGGGCTGAGGTATGACTGGAATCTGACCAAGGCTTGGCTGCAACTTTTAAAGCCTCCATAGACATGGTGGCCAGAAGGTTGTTTGTGCCACAGGTACATTTCATTCAACCTAGAGAGTGTGTACACTACTCTTCATTAATCCTCCCATTTAAAAACCAAGAGATTTTACATAAAACCTGGCTCTCCAACTCCTCTTACAAAATAAAAAATAAAAAAAAAGAACCCCAAACAGCCACACGGCGAGGGTTGAGAGCCTCTCTAAGTGGGTACAGTGTCCTTGTTTGTCCCCATCCTAGAGACCTCTTTCCTGACTCAGTGGTCCCCAAAGGCATCTGAGTTTGAGCTTTATTTTATTTGTGCTGCTTCTCATTACTGGTTAGACCCAGGTTGTCACTGAACCAGAAACTACAGGCCAGGCATGCTGTGATTACAGAGGCCATGGAGCTCTCATGGTGGCATTTCTGTGATCAGCATTGTTTTCTGTGGTTTGTCCTCAGAAGTGACATCATCATGTGGACACCAGTGGGCCTCAGGGACAGAGGACAGAATGCCTGGCCAGGGTAAAGGTGGCAGGTTCACAATGGACTGTTACGTTCCTTTCTCCCTTGGTAGTTTTAGGTACGTGAGCCCCTTTATGAAGCCTTCCTTTGTTGGGGTCTACATCCGGGGCCACCTGGCTGAATGCCTCTGGTATGGTAATGATGGTATGATCATGAAGTCCTTATTCATGCAATGACTCCCTTGCTGTGTCAGCAATGCTCCAGAAATAGTTTCTGTGGGGTGGTTCTCAGCCCTCTTGCAATTCAGTGGTACCATGTGACCTGTTCTGGCCAATGGGCTGTGAGTAGAAGGGGCAGGTGTCAGATCAGGTGTACTTTTTTTTTTCTTCTGTGTGCTCTTTCTGCAGAATGGAGGCTGAAGGCCTTGAGGTGAAAATGCACAGAGTGTGCCCTTGTGAACCATGGCATGGGCATGCGTGTGTCTGCACCTCTAAATCATATCCTAAAATCCTGAGCCACAAAATGATGGTTGTTAGGAGGTAATGAGGCATGAGTGTGGTTTTTTTTTAAAGGGGAGAGCGTGAACGCAGTCCCCACTACCACAATTCCGCAGTCGAGTTTCCCGCATTTGGGGAAATCGCAGGGGTCAGCACGTCCAAAGTGCAATGGACCAGCCTCGCCCTGGGAGAACCATCTTCGTGATCATGGTGTCTCCCCTGCCAGGTAAGTATAGAGTGTGGGGTTTTGTGAATGGAATTCAGGTTCTTCTGAGGAGAGACACCAGGCTAGGCATGGTGGAGACATTGGAGCAGCTGAGATGGGGGGGGGGTGAGTTCAAGGGTAGCCTGGCCTACATAGCAAGACCTCATCCCAAAGAAGGAAGAGAAGGAAAAGGGGGAATGGGCACAAGAAAGGAAGAGAGGGAGAAGATCTCAGAGAGCTGGCTTCTCTCTGTCTCTGCCATATAATATACAATAAAGGCCATCTGCAAGCCAGGAAGGGTAGCCTCACCAGAAATCAAACTGCTGCCACTTTGGCCTTGGGCTTTCAGCCTCCGGAACTCTCTAGAATGGTAAGAAACAAATGTCTGCTGTTGTGTTGTCCGTGGATTACTTGGGGGGTGGTCATTGTACACTAACATCCCCGGTTCATCCATGCAGCTGGGTGAACAGAGTCTTGGGGCAGCTGTGAGCCTGATGGGCATAGCCACCTGGGAGACAGTTGCAGTGAACAGCTCATTTATTAGATTAGGGAGGGTGTTTTTATGCAGGAGGGAAAAGGAGAGGCAGGGGCATAAGTGGCAAAGGGATTGGAGGGGGCAGGGTGGCCTGTGGATGTCTCATGAAAGGATTGGCAGGGGCCAGTAACCTGTCTATGCCTGGTTTGCATAGATAAGTTGGGGGGACTTCCTCAGCCCCAGGTGGCGGTTAGGCATGTAACAGATGGCGGTGGCTGTAGAGAAGCTGTGACCTTCAAACTTTTTCATTGCCTGGGCTTGTTATTACCTTATAGCTGAATTATGTGAACTCCAGTAAACTCAGGCCTTGAAATGCCCGGACTAATCAGGATTTGCTGGGGCCCAGGTGGCTTGAGATTGGGGAGGAAAGGAGACGGCCGAACTCCTTCTGGTCTCAGGGTGAGATTATCAGAGTTTCAGGCCAGTCTCAACTTTCATTTAATCCTATGTCCTCTGTGCCTCTCAGCAGGGTCCCACACTGTTGAGTCCTCAGCCTGTGGTAACTTGTTCATAGCAGCCTGAGCTGGTAGGACACCAGATTGCTGAGTTAGCTGGAACCTGCAGCTGTCTGTTGTGTTAAGCCACTGAGATCTGGGTATGTTTGTTACTGTGGCATTACCAGCAACCCAAACTGACTGGCGGCTTCCCTGTCAGAAATGATGAGTAGACATTGATCACCCAACATACAAATCTAGAAAAGTCTTTGACAAATAGCAGGTGATCAAATAGGTGATTCACATTTTACAGTGGAAAAAAAAAGAGCTTGTGGTTTTAGACTCTAGATGTGCTCATCATAGGCATCATGCCAGGTTGGAAGGGCTGTCTTCTGGGAAAGGAATGGAGAATAACATTGTTTGAAGACTGTTTATCATAATTATTTTTGTTGTTGTTGTGGAGGGTTGAGACAGAGTTATGTAGGTCTGATGAAGCCTAGGCTGGCCTGGAACTCTACATCCATCCTTCTGCCTCAGACTTTGTTGTGCTGGGATATAGGTGTGAACTACCCTGCCCAGCTTCCTTGAGCAGATTACTCAACCTGCTCTGGTTCCAGAGCCAGCAGTGACTTCAGTCATGGTGGCTGCTGTAATGGTTCATCTTGTCAACATGATGGGAGTTAGCATTACCATGGCAACAAATCTCTGGGCATGTCTGTGAGGGATTTTTTCTAGATTAGATGGTTCTGCCCACTGTGGCAGAACCATCCCATGGGCTGGGGTCCACGGCTGCATAAAAAGGAAAAAGTGAAGTGAGCAGCACCAGAGTTCATTGTGCTCTGCTTCCTGACTATGAATGCAACATGACCAGCTCTGCTTTACACTCCTGCCACCATGGCTTCCCAACACAATGGACCGTAACTTCCAACTGTGACAATGAAGCCAGAGGGTCTCTGGAATGATGATTCCAACACCAGCATGAGTGGAAGAGAGATTTATTCGAATCCAGGGCCCACAGCTGCTCAAAGAACTGTAGCCTCAAACCCAATTTGGAGTTTCCTTATATATTCTTTACCAAGGCAAACAAAAGCAGAAGCAGATTGTGTTAGCATTTCCAGGTGTGAGTTGGCCGGGAGAGAGGGGCTGAGCACTGGGAAGAAACAATTTCAAAAACCTTTTCAAACTGCTGAATACCTGGCTGTTGTGTGGTCATTATCACCATTGCCAAGTTACCATCCACTTTTATTTTCTCCTTCTATGTTGGGGGGGCCTGAGCAGCCCCCAGCTGTTTCTGGGACTTTCCAGTCCATGGACCACAGAAGAAGCTGGATGAACATTTCACAATGGTTCTATTTTGCCTCAGGTCAGTCCCCAAGCAGTCTGCGCGTACAATGAATCAATAGATCAATATTTAACACTCAGTCTTTCCTACTATAAAAATAAGCCCTTCCTCCCTAAGTTGATTCTTGTCAGGGATTTTTGTCATAGCAACTGATATAGCTGGCTTTCCACAAGCAGATGCAAGAGTTTATCTAACAGCTGGGGCTGAAAGAAGGCTAACCTAGCCAGCATGGCTCCTGGATTCCATGCTGGGAGCAGTCTGATGTGGGGCAGGGTAGCCCTGAGCCAGTACAGCATGCAGGAATGATCTATTGTTCCCTGAGGGCAGCTGGAATCAGTCTTGCTAAGGAGCCCTGGCAGGTTCACTTGTGAGCAGGGTCTGCAGAGCTTGTTGACATGTTTGACTTAGCACGCTTTGGCAGGCAGAGGTTAGAAGTCAGTTCAGTGTGCAAGCTCTGGTGAGAAGGATATGGGTAGCATCAGCAACGACTTCTTAGATTGACTTGCAACTGGAGGCAAATGTACTCAGCAGAGAAGATGAGTCAGTCCTCTGGTACTTCTAACTCGTAACAGACTCAATAACCAGGCTCTGATTGATACATCACTCTCTTGTGAGTCTGGCTGCTGGAGTCTGGAAATATTACTCCTCTTAAGAGTAGCTGGTGGGGCTGAGGAGATGGCTCAGAAGTTAAGGCGCTTGCTTGCAAAGCCTGATGGCCTGGGATCAATTCCCCCACTACCCAACTAAAGACAGATGCACAAAGTGGCACAGCATCTGGGGTTCATTTGCAGTGGAAGGAGGCCCTGGCACATCCAGTCTCTCTATTTCTGTCTTTCTTGTAAATAAATAAATAAAAATATTAAGGGCTAGAGAAATAGCTTAGTGTTTACAAGCACTTGCTTGCAAAGCCTGACAGCCTGGGTTTGATTCTCCAGTGCCCATGCAAAGCCAGATGCACAAAGTGGTGCATGCATCTGGAGTTTGTTTGCAGTGGCTAGAAGCCCTAGTGTGCCCATTCTCTCCCTCCCTCCCTCCCTCCCTCCCTTCCTCCCTCCCTCCCTCTCTCTCTGCTTACAAATAAATAAATTAACAAACAAACAATTAAATATGGTGTTTCCTGACCTTTCCTAGGGTTGGAGCAAGGCATGTGTTTTTCTTGATCCTGTCCCATGCACTGCTAAAAAGGTATGTCATGTCTGCCATTCATTGTCCCAGTGGCTTTAGGTAAATGGCTTCAAGCCCTGCACAGGAGCCACAGCCTTCTAATGTGTACATGGGTGATAACAGTGTTTGCCTCCTAGGTGCTAAGGACTGAGTTAATTTGCATAAAAGATTCAGTCTCCAGGCAGATGCTCAACCCTGTTCTCTTTCTTACCTTGTGCTATGGGAGATTGCATTAGCACCTATTTCAGAATCAGAGTGGAGAATTTCCCAGTGTTTGCAGAGTTTGGGTGCTCCCTGGGGGGATAATTAGAAACTGGTGTTGGCAAAGATTGATCTCTTTCCTCCCTTCAATTTAAATACAGGTCATCCTGCAGCCTTCCCCAACCCCTCTGACATCCAATGAATAATTAAAGCCAGTTCTGTCAGTCCTCTGAGACTCTGACATTGTCCTGTGGCTGATGGGACAATGGCTTTGGATGGAGTGCTTACTGTGTGCCAGGCCCTGCCTCGTGTCCTTTCCAAGGTGGGGCTAGGGTTAAGCAGATGGAGTAGTGAGAAAGATCTGAGTTCAAGTCTCAGATCTGCAAGCAGGTAAGTCTTCAGGCCTTATCATTTCCAGATCTATAAATGGAATGGTATTGGCTCCATCAGAGGGGAGGCAAAGTGAAAGGCACGTGAAGCTGGCAGCCCATCAGCACCGAATCACCATCGTTGTCATCACATTCTTTTTTTAAAAATATTTTATTTGCAGGCTGAAGAGATGGCTTAGCGATTGTCGTAGTCAGCCACATGCCGCTGGGATGAATCTCCAAACCAGGCACAATTCTGGGGAGGAAAGTATTTATGGAAATAACAGATCCAGGGGAAGTTTCAAAAAATGAAAGAAAAGGCTGGCCCCCCTTTCACAGATCCAAGCAGAGAGACAGAGATCCAGCACCTCCAAAAGCTAGCAAGCACACTGTAACTCCAAAAACAGCAGGTCTACTGGACTAGAGCGCTGGCTGCTCTTTGCATGTGTATCCCTAGAATTTTGCATTTAATTTAGAAATACCTCAGGGCTAGACCCCAGGGGGCCAGGCCAAAGTGACACCTCAACCAGCCAGAAGACTGGAGACAATTCACAATTATAATAAACCTTTGATTCTATTGGGGGACATCTATTCAAACTACCATAGTGGTTAAGGTGTTTGCCTACAAAGCAGAAGGACCCGAGTTTGATTCCTGAGTACCCATATAAAGACAGATGCACAAGGTGGCACATGCATCTGGAGTTTGTTTGCAGTGGCTGGAGGTCCTAGTGTGCCCACTCTCTCTCTGCGTCTGCCTTTCTCTCTCATATTCTCTCTCAAATAAATAAATAAATAATATAAAAATATTTTATTTGCAAGGAGAGAAAGAGAGAGAAACAGAGATGTTGGGGACAGGTAATTCACCATCTTAGTTAGCTTTGACAGATCAAAGGAACAGATGGACGAAAAGCCCCCTACTCCCTTCTCAGAAGAGAAAGGGAAAAAAAGTCATCATTGGTAAAGAAGGTCTGAGTTTAAAGGAATGTCTGTAGACAATCAGATGGTTGCCATGAGATTAGAGTGACCACTTAGATGTGGCCAGAATGTGGGTTAAAAGGCCATGAGCCACCTGTGGGCCATAAAGATAGCAGATAACTGTTCAGTAAAGATAATAGATAACTGTGATGTGCCCATGCTTGTAACCTCAAACAGCCACCTGTATGCCATAAAAATAATAGATAACTATGAAATGTCACATGCCTGTAAACTCAAACCTATAAAACCTAGTGAAGAAGGCAGAAGAGGGGTCCTGGGTCAGAGGTTCAACTTTTGAGCCAAGACCCAGACCTCAGCATGCTGAAATAAACCTCTCTGTGTGACTTGCATTATTGTGTGTGTCTTCTGTTCTGTGAGGAGTGCTTGACCTCAGACCTCAACAAGAGACAAAAAATGAATCTGAACATGGCCGCAGCAGGCGTCCAGCCTCTGAAAATGAAGTCCAGATGCATGCACCACTTTGTGCATCTGGTTTTATGGGGTACTGGGGAATCGAACCCAGGTTGTTAGGTTTTGCAGGCAAGTGCCTTAACTGCGAGTCATCTCTCCAGGCCCCCTTCATCACATTCTTACAGAGGACCATTTCATATGATGAGCTTCTAAAACACAGGTCTTCAGCATTTAATTCCATTCCACTTTTAAATCTTGGGGACAGTCCATTTGGGAAAGAGAATGGAAATTACCCTTTAACCAACAGGAAACTGGATGTAAGGTAGACTTTTTTTTTTGCATTTTTTAAAACTGTAACACCTTTATTTAGTCAAAATTTACATATGCCAGAGGTTTTTTTTATTTTTTAAAAAATATTTTTAGGGCTGGAGAAATGGCTCAGCAGTTAAGACACTTGCCTGCAATGCCTAAGGACCCAGGTTTGATTCCCATGTAAAGCCGGATGCACAAAGTAGTGCATGCATCTGGACTTCGTTTGAGTTGGCTAGAGCCCCTGGTGCACCCATTCTCTCTCTCTCTCTCTCTCTCTCTCTCTCTCTCTCTCTCCTTGCAAATAAATAAAATATAAAAATCATTCATTTATTTATTCATTTGCAAGCAGAGAGAGATAAAAGAGAGACAGACAGAGAGACTGGGTGTGCTAGGGCCTCCAGATGCTACAAATGGACTCCAAATGCATGAGTCACTCTGTGCATCCAGTTCTATGTGGTCACTGGGGAATCGAACTTGAGTTGTTAGGCTTTTCAGGCAAGAGCCTCAACTGTTGAGACATCTCTCTGGCTCAAGAATGGAGCATTGATTGGTGGCAGGAAGCACAGGGACTTCGCGGATTTCTCCAGCTGAGCCAATTCAACCACTTCTCTACCTCACTTCCCTTCTGCAAATGCTTTTATGAGATGCTTGTTGGTATTCTCAGGAAATCCTCTGTTTCCTCCCTCTCCTCCACCTCCCTTTCTTTTAAAAATTTTTTTTAAAAATTTATTTTGCAAGCAGAGAGACAGGCAGAGAGAATGGGCAAGCCAGGGCCTTGATCTGCTACAAATGGACTCCACTTTGTGCTTCTGGCTTTACGTGGGCACTGGGGAATTGAACTCAGGTCGTTAGGCTCTTCAGGCAAGCACCCAAACCACTGAGCTGTCTCTCCAGACCTGGAGGACAACTTGTGAATGACACAATGAGCATAAGGACACGTTTCATTGATCCTTTTTAAATCTCTCAAGTAAGTCTCTCAAAGTCGTCCCTATGCAGCACACCACTTGGGTTTTCCCTAAAGTAGGAGCAAGTGATGTCTTCCAGATCAGGCCAGTGGAGCAACCTCTCATCCCCCATCTTTCTTCTCTGGCACCTGATCTTTTTCTTCCGTGAGGAGTCCTCACCATCCTGCTTTTCCTACTTCAGGCATTCCCACAAAATTGGTGTCTGTTCTTGTGAAAAGGGCATAGATTTGTTTAGGACCTGGGTTCAAATTCTCACATTACCACTCACTACCTGTGGTGTAGGTTAAGGGCCAGCTACGTCCCTTGGAGCTTGGCTTCCTCATCTGTAGAATGAAGTACCTCCATAGATGTTGGAAGGAGGGGTGTGTCTCAGTGGCTGGAGTTAGTTAACACTCAGGATTCCTTACATTTGAAAATATAGCTGTCTTTATAATGCCCATTTCCTGTGTGCTAAGATCCCAGCTTCCTGGGCATCTGAACCAAGTCGCTTATCCTTCTCTAGTTACTTTCAGATGAGTGGGCATCACCTCTGAGGTCCCTTCTGGCTTTCGCAGTTCACCCTGTCTCTCAGCACACCTGTACTGTTTATTTTAACAATCTCCTCTTTCTGTCTGCTGGCTGGCAGGCTCTCGGATAATAGTTACGCAGAATTAATAGAAGCCAGAATGCTTGTTCACAATGGTGTTTTTTTTTTAATGCAAGGATTGAGCCACACATATCTATGTACATAATTACCCATCCCATGTTGAATAACCAGCCATGAGTTCTTTCTCCTCCTGTTGGCACAAGAAACTGGCAGGTGCAGGTCTGTGGTAATTGAAAGGCAGACTCAGTTGCAGGGCTGAAAAGTAGAGGCGCTGGCTTTTTAATCAGGGACCTGATTTGAGCAACCAGGAGGCTTTGCAGTGTGGTCTGCATCTCCTGGTCCAAGTGCTTCTGGGCTCACTGCAAAGCTGACTGCCAGGGTTCACCCCGTGTGTGGTTCCAACAGCCATGGGCACACTTAGCCTCTTAGCCTCTCTCCAAATTGCCTCCCTCCTTCCCCAGCTCCAGCTGGGATTTCAGTCTGGTCTCTAGCTCACACAGACACTGTTTTTGCTCAGCCTGTACTTTGCTTTGGAGACACTGTCATTCTCTCCATCCTTTATGGTCTCTCTTGCCCTGGTATTGATTCCTCAGCTTCCCTGGAAAGCCAGCTGTTACACACACACACACACACACACACACACACACACAAACACTGGGAATTGAGCATTTATCTCTTGACGTTCATTCTTTCTGTTCCCTTCATCTCCCTGCCTTCTTCCTCCTCCTCTCTGTCTACCTCTCAGTATCCAATCCAAACTTCTAGGATTCACACACCAAGGGTTCCTTTTAAAAAAATTTTATTTATTTATCTGCAGGCAGAGAGACACAGAGAGAATGGACCAGGTCCTCTAGCCACTGCAATGAAACTCCAGAGATGTATGCTACTTTGTGCATCTGGCTTCATGAGGGCACTGGGGAATCAAACCAGGGTCCTTAGGCTATGCAGGCAAGTGCCTTAACTGCTAAACCATCTCTCCAGCACCGGAATTCACTATGTAGTCTCAGGGTGGCCTTAAACTCAGGGTGATCCTCCTACCTCTGCCTCCTGAGTGGTGGGATCAAAGGTGTGTGCCACCACGCCCAGCTCAACAAGGGTTTCTTTTTTCTGAATCACTGCTATAGTTTCAGCCCCCCACACCCCCCAATCTACTCAGTAGGTGAAGAGCCGGGGCTGGGCTGAGTCTGGTGCCTCGTGTGCTGAGTGACCTCAGGATAGCTGCTTCCTCTCTGAGCCTCAGCGTCAACATCTGCAAAGTAGTTCAGCAGTTCCTTCTCATCTCTGGGACAAAACATCTGACCAGAAGCAGCTGATGGGAGGAAAGGCTTGATTTCAGGCTTTCGGTCTCCAGGGGAAACTTCGTCATGGAAAGTATAGCATGAACAAGTCAGAAGGGAAGGAAATAGTCCTAGTGAGCTGCGGTAATTAACCTCAAAGTCCGCCTCCAGTGACACACCTCCTCCAGCAAGGCTCAAACTCCCAAACTGCCACTAGCTGGGTATTCAAAGCATACAAGGCTATAGGTGACATTTCACATTGAAACCACCACAGTGGGGCTCATGTGAATATATTATAGCTTGGTATTGTAAAGAATAAATAAAGAAATGAAAGAAAGACATACTACCTGGCTCCTGTTTGCAGAAATGGAATCTGTATGTGTTCTGTGTTTATGTTTCTTTGTAGCACAGATTATAACCACTGCTACCGCCTTTCACTCAACACTCAAATCAGAGCATTTATTTGTTCCTTCTTTCCTTCTTTCTTTCTTTCCTTCTTTCCTTCCTTCCTTCCTTCCTTCCTTCCTTCCTTCCTTCCTTCCTTCCTTCCTTCCTTCCTTCCTTGTCTCAAGACAACAAAAATGAAAGAATGAAAGACTAAAACAGAGTTTGGGGCTGGGGAGGTATCTCATTGGGCATGTGCTTGTCTTACACTTGAGGACCTGAGTTCAATCTCTCAGTGCTGACGAGGTAGAGACAAGAGGATTCCTGGAGTTCCCAGCCAGCCAGTCTAGCCAAATGCAAATGAGAGACCCTGTATTTCCCACCTGTTGACTTTGACCTTGGCAAGAGCAAGGTGTAGCCATGATAGCACAGGCCCAAGGGGCCTGAACTGAAAAGGGGTGCTGTGGAGGGGTTGGTGGATTCAATAGGACTAGTGACAGGTAGGATGTTGGGATGGAGAGAGGCCAGGGTCAATGATAACACTTGACCCTCTAATGTCCAGATCAACTGTACTGTGCAGCCACTGGGTCAGATGAACTATGTGGGCCTGGGGATGAGGGAGCTCCTGAAAGAGTAGCTGTCGTAGCCGCTGGGATGAATCTCCAAACCAGGCACAATTTTGGGGAGGAAAGTATTTATTGAAATAACAGATCCAGGGGAAGTTAAAAAAAGGCTGGCCCCCTTACACAGATCCAAGCAAAGACAGAGGCTCAGCACCTCCACAAGCAACCAAGCAACTCTGTAACACATTGTAACTCACAAAACAGGATTTCCAGACTTGAGTTCCAGCTGTTCTTTTGCATATGTATCCCTAGTATTTTGCATCCAATTTAGAAAGGGCCAGACCCCAGGAGTCCAGGCCAAAGTGACACTTCCTTCAATTTTCAATTATAATAAATTCTATTGGGGGACATCTACTCAAACTATCACAGTAGCTGTCCATCCTCCCTGGCCTGCTTGGCTATAGCCAGCCTAAGCTTAATGAGCTGATCTGCATATGCACGAGAGGTCGAAGATCATTGGCTGATGCTGCTGAGAGTCCAGGTAGTTTGTTTTGCAGTGAAAGTTACGTGTAGATGCATAGTAAATATTTATTGCATTAACAAATTCCTGTGTTGTGCTTTGGAGATCACTACTGTTCTCAAGGTTAATTATCTGTTTCATTAATTACAGACTTCTGCTAATGTGTTAGGATGTGTGGGAAGAGCTGGCTTCTAGGGTGCTGGGGTTGAAGTCTTAGGAAATGTTAGCTGTTGGTGCCTCCAAGGGCCCTTAGCCACTGGTTCCCTTCCCCTTCCCTGTTTTCCTCCTTCTTTAACCAGCTTCCTTCTCGTCCTACCCAGCATGCCTAGGAGCACTGGGATGTTTCCCTGTAATACTTAATTCTAGCAAATAAAAACGCTCTTGTGTGGGGCTGGGGAGATGGCTCCGTGGACAAGAGTGCTTGCTTTGCAAGCATGAGAACCTGGGTTTGATCTCCAGCACCCACATAAAAAGCCAGGCTGAGCATGCCTGTGACCTTAATGCTGATGGGGGGTGGAGACAGGAGGATTGCTGGGACTCCTTGGTCTAACTGGAAACAGAGCTGCAGGTTCAGCAAGGGACTCTGTCTCAGGGAAGTAAGGCAGAGAGATGGAGGAGGGCATCCTCTGGCCTCTGTGTGTGTGTGTGTGTGTGTGTGTGTGTGTGCGTGCGTGTGTGTGTGTGTGTGTGCGTGCGTGCGTGCCTGTCATGTGCGCGCGTGCGCGCGCGCACATCTGCACACATCTGCACACACAGAAGCATACATGACAGGCACACACATGACAGGCACACACACACACACACACACACACACACACACACACACACACACACACGAGGCTCTTATGTAACCATGGTTTTTCGAGCTAGGAAGAAAACAGGAAACACTAATCATTATAATAATTAAGAGTTGGTTTAATGACTTCAGTAGCCTGCGGTAAGGCCAGTGGTCCCTCAGGCGCCTCTCTCTACCAGAGCCTCGGTTGTCACTGTGACGTTCCCCTGCTCTGCACTGTGACATTCTTGGAACCATAACGAACCCCCTGGGCTATAGAGACTCCCATGAAGAACTTTGGGAAGCCAGCCCAGCTCCGTGTTAAGTAAGGAGCGCTGTGGATGGAGTAACTCAGCCTCACCTGTCAAAATATTTTGGGGGGGCTGGGCTGTTCACTTGGAAAGACTCCAGGAGGCTTTTAATTACAGCCTGGAGTCTTCTTTCATTCTTCTCCAGTCACACAGCTGGCTTCATTGTAATTGAAATTAAGGGTGCCTCCCCCTCCCTCCAGTTCTGAGAACACTCTTTCTTTGCACAGGCCTGGCCTTGGCCTCATGGTAGGTTTTCCTTCCAGGAGGTTGGTGGCACCCATTTGTTTGGTAAACTTTTCACCTAGAGTTAGGATTTTTTTTAATTTTAAGGTAGGGTCTCCCTCTAGCCCAGGCTGACCTGGAATTCACTATGTAGTCTCAGGGTGGCCTCGAACACACAGCAATCCTTCTATCTCTGAGTCCCCAGTACTGGGACTAAAGGCATGCTCCACCATGCTCAGCTAGAATTAGGGTTCTTTGGACGGTCCTTAAGGCTCCCTGAGGAATGTCTGGATGCTGGGGTTTCCTGGAAGAGCGTTTGGGCCCTAGGTGTTTGACTTACTTTTTGTGCTTGCACGTATGGATGTGTGTGGGTGCATGTATATAGGTGAAGGTGTGTTTGTACTACATATGGAGGCCAGAGGTCAATGTTGGGAAATTTTCTCAGTCACTTTCCACCTTGTTCTTTGAGACAGGGTCTCTTGCTGAGCCTAAACCTAATTGATTTGGTTAGAACAGGCAACCAGCAAGTCCCAGGAATTCTCCTGTCTCCACCTCCCCAGGGCTGGGATTGCAGCCATATACCACCGCACCCAGCCCTTAAAGGATACTGGGGATCCAAATTCAGGTCTCTCTGAATGCCTCTGAGGCATGGTCTTTATCCATTTAACTATCTCCCCCTTTAAAACTATCTTCTCCTTTTATTTAAAAAATATTTTAATTTATTCATTTGCAAGCAGAGGGAGAGAGAATGGGCACGCCAGGGCCTCTAGCCGCTGCAAAACACTCCAGACGCATGTACCACTGTGCATCTGGCTTTATGGGGATACTGGGGAATTGAACTCAGGTCATTAGGCTTTGTAGGCAAGCACCTTAACCTCTGAGCCTTTCTCTTCAGTCCTATTGAAGGTGAATAGGAGAAAGTTAGCTTCTTTTAGGCAGTTTCAGCCAGGGACTGAGGCCCAGAGGGAACTAGACGATGCCACTCCACATGCCATCTCTACAGGCAGAACTGGAACTCGAGTCCGACCAAGACTGATCTTCAATGCCCCCTGATGTCCACAGTAGTGAGCTGTGACCCCAGGTGACCCAAGTGTGGGCTGACTCTTGGGGTCTGCCTTCCAAATTTACTATCTGTGGTAGTTTGAATAGATGTCCCCCAATAGAATCAATGGTTTATTAAAATTGTTAAATGTCTCCAGGCTTCTGGCTGGAGGAGGTGTCACTTTGGCCTGGCCTCCTGGGGTCTGGCTCTTTCTAAATTGGATACAAAATACTAGGGAAACATATGCAAAAAAAGCAGCTGGAACCCAAGTCTGACAGTTCTGCATTTTGTGAGTTACAGTGTGCTTGCTTGAGGCGCTGCTGGTGGGTTTCTCTCTCTGCTTGCTTCTGTGAAAGGGAGCCAGCCTTTTTCCTTAACTTCCCCTGGGTCTGTTACTTCAATAAATACTTTCCTCCCCAAAATTGTGCCTGGTTTGGAGATCCATCCCAGCAGCGTGTCTGGCTGACTTACAACACTATCCAATCAGGCTTTCCCCTGACTACCTGAATCAGGCACTATAAAGGTTGCTGTCCCACCCTCTTTCTCTCTCTTGCCCTCTTTTCCTGAGGACCAGTGATCAGCTCTCATCCTGTGTGGCCTGGACCCACGTGAGTTTTGGTCTCCATCCCGGCTCAGCAGCCTGGCTGGGTGGGGAGGGGAAGACATAACTAAGCCTGTCTCGTAATCCCAGCCTCCCTGCTCTCTCTACCTAATGACTTTCCACCTAGTTGCATTCACAACCTTCCTGTGGACTCTAAACCCACCATGCCTGTACTTACACTCTGGATCTACCATGTGGGTGCTCTGCAAATGACCTGTTCATCTCTCCTAAGTCTCCCGACACTCCGCTCCTAGATTCCACCTTCCACGTGTTTGTGACCCCCCTCTAATCTTTCCTAGGGAGCCTTAGTTTCTCTTAGTAACCTCTCTTTAAAAGCTTCAGTTTCTTT
>PVHP010021917.1:0-28782 GCA_004024765.1 Zapus hudsonius
AAAAAACATTAAATTTTTAAAAAGCCAAAAACCCCCTGAATATAAGCATCTATTCATCACATCATAGCTAGACATGTTACTCAACTAGGATTCAATCTATCAACAGGAAGAGATGAAATATAAGTCTTTAACTATACCTCTGAGAAACACTTCCTGAGTGTTTCTGGGACTTTTCCATCCACCACATGGACCATTCTCTCCATTTCTTCCCGTACAACATAGCTCCCAGATTCACTTGCAAAAAGACTGAAAATGTCTAGGAGAAAGAAAGGATGAATTAATATTGACATAGATCAAGTATCCTTTGGTGAAAAAAGAGAAGAAAAGGTACTAATAAAGGAGTGATAATTAGTCAAGTACTTTATAAATATAGCATCATCAGGATTATCACTATCATCATGGGAACAGGGTGTTGCTATGAGGCCCTGACTGGCCTGGTACTCCCTATGTAGACAAGGCTGACTTTGAACTCATGACAATTCTCTTGTCTCAGGCCCCTGCATGCTGAAATTACAGGCAAGTGTCTTCATGCCCCACTGTTTAATTTATTCTTTAAAATAACCAGAAATACAATTTAAAACAGCAATAAGATATTTTCTCTTTTAATTTAATTTAATTTTATTCATTTATTTGCAATCAGGGAGAGAGAATGAGAGAGGAATGGGTGTGCTGGCCTCTTGCACTGCAAACAAACTCTACATATATGTGCCACTTTGTGCATCTGGCTTTATGTGAGTACTGAAGAACTGAACCCAGGCCATCAGGCTTTGCAAACAAGTGCCTTTAACCACTGAGCAATCTCTCCAGCCCAATGTGATATTTTCTCAAACTTAGCAAATTTGTAAAAATGTTTACATGATACTTGTAAGTGTTAGTAAAGACTGGGAAAAACAAGGAATTCTTATGCAACTGTAATGACAGTATAAATAAATATAAAATTCTAGAGTAATTTGACAAAATCTAGAAAAGGTAAAACTATATTCCAGAAACCCTACTTCCATACAATTCCACTTCAAACCTTGAGAAACTCTAATACCTGTGCACAAAAATGCAAAGTTCACTCTAAGTACTGTTTGAGCAAAAATCAGAAAAAAGTATAAATGTTTATTAAGAAAAGAAACAAGGTTGGAAAACTGTCTTTTGGACATGTATTGGTCACTGTATTCATGACCTCATCACAGCAGCTGTCATTGGGCCCACCAACATGTCATCATGGATAATGCAAGAAGGGGAAAAGAAAGCATTAAAATAGAAGAGGGACTAGTTAGAAAGAAGGGGTCAGTGAAAGGGGCATGGGGGAGGGAAGACTGAAAAAAGTAATGGGAAGGGATTATGATCAAAATATACTATGTATATTTGTGGAAACTGTCAGTAAAAACTTTAAAAAGAAAAGAAGAGCCGGGCGTGGTGGCGCACGCCTTTAATCCCAGCACTTGGGAGGCAGAGGTAGGAGGATTGCTGTGAGTTCAAGGCCACCCTGAGACTGTTACATAGTGAATTCCAGGTCAGCCTGGACTAGAGCGAGACCCTACCTCGAAAAACAAAACAAAACAAAAAAAAAAGTGCAGGGGCTGGGGAGATGGCTCAGTGGGTACAGTACATGTTTACAAGCATGAGGACCTGAGTTCAGATCCCAAGCACCCAGGTAAAGTCAGGTGTGATGGTACATGCCTATAAACCCAATAGTGGAGAGGCAGAAACAAGAGAATCCACAGAGCTTGCTGGATAGCTAGTCTAATTAATCCGTATGCTGGGCTCTATGAAAGACTCTATCTCATAAAACAAGGTGGGGCGTGCAACTAAGATAGACACTCAATGACCAACTTTGGCCTATATCATGGTTTGATCCAGGTGTCCCCCACAAACAAATGTGTTCTGAATGATCAACACTCAGCTGATGGCAGTTTGGGTATTAGAACTTCACTGGAGCTGTGTTGTTGGGGGCGGGCTTATGGGGGTTATAAGCCAGCTTCCCCTTGCCAGTGTTTGGCACACCTTCCTGCCACTGTTTGAAGTACTGTGGAGGTGATGTCCACCCCTATGCTTATGCCATTGTTTTCCCTGCCTTGATGGAGTCTCCCCTAGAGTCCATAAGCCAAGATAAACCCATTCTTCCTACAAGCCACTTTTAGTTGGGTTCTTTGTGCAGCAACAAGAAAGTTGACTGCAACAGCCTACACGTATGTACATGTGCACACACAGGCACCCACAGCATAAAAAGGCACACACATATAGGACATACAACATACACGTGCAAACAAAAAGTAAACTAAGATGTATGAACACACACAATGAAATGCCATACAACAGTTAAAATAAAGGAAACGTGTTTTTTTAAAATATTTTATTTATTCATTTTCAAGCAGAAAGAGAGAGAGAGAGAGAGAGAGAGAGAGAGAGAGAGAGAGAGAGAGAGCACGCACCAGGGCCACCACCTTGTGGGTCTGGCTTATGTGGGTCCTGGGGAATTGAACCCGGAGCCTTAGGCACTGGAGGCAAGTGCCTTAACCGCTGAGCCATCTCTCCAGCCCAAGTACTATATCATTTACAAAATGTACAACCTGCCAAACAGTTGAGATATACTTAAAGACCTAAAAAACAGAAATACATAAAATATTCAGGGGCCGGAGAGGTGGCTCAGTAAAGGCTCTTGCTTGCAAAACCTGATAGACTGGGTTTGATTCCCCAGCACCCATGTGGAGCCAAATGTGAAAGTAGCACATATGCTTGGGATTTTGTTGGCAGCGGTACTGTGCCCTGGTATGACCATTCGCCCACTCTCTCTTTTTTTCTCTCTCTCTGCTTGCAAATAAATAAAAATATATTTTAAATATGAAAAAGGAGTAGAAGATCACTAAATTCATGAGTGCTAATCTCTCAGAAAGGTAGAAATGAGAGCTCAAAAAATTATATGAGAGCCTCACCTTTGTCATAATATTTTCTTTATTTGCAGCTAGGGTCTCATGTAGCCCAGGGTGGTCAATAACTCATTATATATCTGAGGATGACACTGAATTACCGGTCCTCCTACTTCTACATGCTAAATACTGGGATTACAACACACCCAGCCTAATGGTTTTTTTTCAGACATCAAGATCTAGAACATAGATGACACAATTTTAAAAATAATGAAGCTGGGTAGAGATACATATAATAGGTATGATTGAAATGTTATGGTTTGAACCATATCCCACAGAAAAGCATGCTTAAGTCTTAACTTGCATATACAGTTGTCTCTTGGTATCAATGGGAGATTGGCTCCAGGATTCCACAAGAATTCTGACATCTACGCAAATACATGAATGTTATAGTATTTACATTTAAGTTACCCATATCAGTGTACTGATTCTCTTTGTGCTATTAGAAATCAGAATCAAGGGCTTTGTATATACCAGACAGGTGTTCAACCACTAAGCTACATTCCCAGCCCTGTTTATTTAGTTTTATTTATTTTTGTTGCTGTTATTGTTTTATTCAAGGTAGGGCCTCACTCTAGTCATGCTGACCTGGAATTCACTCTGTTGTCACAGGCTGACCTTGAACTCACAGCAATCCTCCAATTTCTCCCTCTTACCTCTGCCCCGATGCTGGGATTAAAGGTGCACACTACCATGCCAAGCTTATTTTAAATATTTTTATTTTATTTTTGACCACAGAGAGAAAGATAGAAGGGGTATGCCAGGGCCTCCTGTTACTGCAAACAAACTCCAGATGCACGCACCACTCTGCATCTGGCTTTATGTGGGTACTGGGGAATCAAACTTGGACCATCAGACTTTGAAAGCAAGAGCCTTGAACCGCTGAGCCATTTCTCCAGTCCCATATTTTATTTTAATCACTCTAGTGAATGTGATGTATCTTGTAGTGATTTTAATTTGCTTTCTCTAACAACTAGTTATGTTGAACACTTCAAATACTTACTTGCCATTTGTACATCTTTGGAGATATATCAGTACAAATCTTTTGCCTATCGGATTTTTTAAAAAAATCTCGCTGGGCATGGTGGCACACGCCTTTATTCCCAGCAGTCAGGAGGCAGAGGTAGGAGGATTGCCATGAGTTCAAGGTCACCCTGAGACTACATAGTCAGCCTGGACTAGAGTGAGACCCTACCTTGAAAAACAAAACAAAAAAATCTTTATTTACTTGTAAACAGAGAAAGACAGAGAGAGAGAGAGAGAGAGAGAGAGAGAGAGAGAGCGTGCGCACCAGGGCCTCTAGCTGTGCAGACTCCAGATGCATGCATACTGAGGAATCAAACTCAGGTTGTTAGGTTTCCAGACAAGCACCTTAACCTCTAAGCCATCTCTCCAGCCTGGCTATCAGATTTTGAGGTAAATTATTCTGCACACATTCTGAGATAATAAAAAATACTTACATTTTGTTTTCTCTTCATCTTTGCCTCTGGTAAGGAGGACGAGTCCAACTATTAAGTTATTGAAGTGCAACCCTTTGGATGTTCCACCAAAAGAACAGTAAATCACCTACAAAATAAATGATGAAGCCAATCTTAGATGTTTTAGTTGAAGTGAGGTGGTCTTCACCCTTAACAAATCATGTCTCCATCTCCAGACGAAGCTCTCATAAAGTTTAGTGAGATATTTTCTTTCTCCACCTTCTTTTGCACCTGTTACTGCAGTCAACATACCCATTTAATCTAACATACATATGCTACACGTTCACACAGCTGGACATCCTTTCTCTTTGGGAGTCCATATCAAAACCCAAAGGGGAAAGGTCTTCCTTCAATAGCTGAATAACGTGACAAGGGTTTCATGCAGTTACATAACTTCTTCCACCCTAGGTAAACTTAGACACCTTTTTCTGAATAAAAAAGAAAGAGCATTCTCTAATGGAAATGCTTACAATAATAAAAAACCACAAAAGACATTTATTATCGCAGAAATGAGTAGTATGAACTTTAGAAATGAAGAAAAACTAGAGACCAAAAAGGGACAGTATCAGCGATGACTATAAATTAATTATTCAAAACTTTGTTTAGTTGCAAATAACAGCCATTTGACACAGGGTCTCACTATATAGTTTAGAATGGAATTGCACTTGCTTGGTACCCCAAGCTGGCCACAAATTCATGATTCTACTTACTTATTAGCCTCCTGAATGCTGAGATTATAGGCATGTACTAGGGTTGCAAGCATGTGCTGCCACACTTGCTTACAAATAGAGGGAGATACAATTTGAGGCCAACCTGAACTGTACATATAGTAAGTGCCTGTTTGGGTAAGATACAAACACACACACACACACACACACACACACACACATATGCACACCCACGCACATGCGCACATGTATCTCTAGTAGCACTAGAGTCCAACCTAGCTAAAATTAGTTAAGGGAGATGACTATAGATCAGGGCATAAAAATTACAAAAAGAACAGAATAAAATAACATTTTGTAGAATATTTTTATACCATATCCCCAAAACAGAAGGTAACAGAAAAGCTTTTTATGCCTAGGATTGAAGTATGAGAACATAATATCCCCAGGCATGTAGGGATTCCTAACCACAAGGGAAAAAGCAGAATCAGTGAGGAAGTCTGCATCCCTGAGATCCAGGGTCACAGTGCCCATTTATTTATTTAAAAAAAAAAGTTGAGGGGAAACAAGTTGAGGTAGGGCCTCACTCTAGCCCAGGCTGACCTGGAACTCACTCTGCAACTCCACACTGGCCTCTAACTCACAGCAATCCTCCAACTCAGCCTCCAGAGTGCTAGGATTAAAGGAGTCACCATGCCCAGCTATTTTTTTAAAAAATATATTTTTTATTTATTTCCAAGGAGAAAGAGAAAGAATTGGTGTACCAGGGCTTCTAGTCACTGCAAATGAACTCCAGATGCATGTGCCACTTTGTGTATCTGGCTTTAGGTGGGTACTGGGGAATCAAACTCCGGTCGTTAGGCTTTGCAGACAAGGGCCTTAACCACGGAGCAATCTATACAGCCCATGCCCAGCTATTTTTAAAAATAATTTTATTTATTTATTTCTTAGAGAGAGAAAGAATGAGTGTGCCAGGACCTCTTGCAGCTATAGACCAACTCCTAAAGCATGCATCATTTTGTGCATCTGGCTTTACATGGGTATTGGAAAATCAAACCTGGGCCAGCAGGCTTTGTAAGCAAGTGGATTTAATTGCTGAGGCATCTCCCCAGCCCTCACACAATGCCTGTTTAAATCTGAGTCAGAAACAGGACAATAGAAAATGACCCTTCCCGTATTCTGTTCTTCCAACATTGTACTAGCAAGTACTAAGGAACAAATGACAAAAGAATAAATTAGAACAGAACTCAGCATGGTGGCACACACTTATAATCACATCTACTTGGGAAGCCTGGATTCATTACTTTCTCTTCAAAAAGTATTTTCTTAACTAAACTTTATTATGCCTTTTGAACTGTTTGATTAATAGGCCACATAATTGGATTGGGGATATAGCTAGTTGATAAAAATGCTTGCCTGGCATGTGTGAGGCCATGGGTTCAATCCCTAGTACCACACACAAAAAATTAATCAGCAGAATCAACTAAAATGTTTTCTGAGGCTGGACGGATGGCTTAACAGTTAAAGACACTTACTGGGTTGGGGAAATGCCTCAGATGCTTGTTTGTAAAGGCTGCCAACCTGGGTTCAATTCCCCAATGTATTTGTTTATTTATTTAAGCAAGAGACAGAGACATGGAGAGAGACAGAATGGGCATGCCAAGGTCTCTTGCCACTGTAAAAGAACTTTGTATCTGACTTTATGTGACTATTGGGAAATCGAGCCCAGGTTGCTGAGTTCTGCAAGCAAGCACCTTTAACCACTGAGTTATTTCCTCAGACCCCCAAGCCACTTTTCTAAGCTAATTTCCTCAACTGTAAAATGGAATTAGTTTATACAATTATTCTTATTTTTAATTTTCTGAGAATTGTAATACATGAACATACTGTAATCTGATCATAATCCCCTCCCATCATCCTTTCATATCTCCCTCCTTCACCGCCAGTCCACTGAACCTCCTCCTCTTTCCAAGTAGTCTCTCAGTTATTTAATTTATTAATTTATTCCCCCCTTCTTATTTAGCTTATTCTTTTTGTTGTTATTGTTTGTTTTTTGAGGTAGGTTCTCGCTCTAGCCCAGGCTGACCTGGAATTCACTATGTAGTCTCACAGTGGCCTTGAACTCACAGCAATTCTCCCTACCTCAGCCTCCCAAGTGCTGGGATTAAAAGGTCTGTGTCACCATGCCTGGCTGTTTTGTTTATTTGCTTGTTTGTTTGTTTCTAGGTAGGGTCTCTCTAGCCCAGGCTGACCTGAAACTCACTCTGTAGTCCTAGGCTGACCTCAAACTTACAGTGACCCTCCCTACCTCTGCCTCTCAAGAGCTGGGATTAAAGGCCCAGTAGTCTTCTTTTATATTTATGTATCATTCTTTTTTGTGTGTGCCCTACTATAATCATCACATCAAAATATCAATGAAGCCTGGTGTGGAAGTGCATGCCTTTAATCCTAGCACTCAGGAGGCATAGGTAGGAAGAGTGCTATGAGTTCGAGACCATGAGGTTCCAGGCCAGCCTGAGACTACATAGTGAAATCCAAGTCAGCCTGGACGTGAAAGACCTTACCTCAAAACAAACAAACACAAAAATTTAGATGAGCTCAACATTGTGTATGTCTTTCTTTTTATTGTTATTTTTGAGATAGGGTCTTATGTAGCTCAGACTAGCCTGGAACTCAATAGTAGCCAAGGATGACCTTGAATTTTGGATCCCTATACTTCTACCTCCTAAGTGCTAAGATTATAGTTATGTGTCACCATGACTGACTTAATTTATACAATTTCTAAATAAAGATCCCTGAGAATATGTGTGTTATACTATTTAAATATGTTTTAGAAACATGTAGAGTAAAACAATGTGCAATAATTAATAATGAAGCTTAGGATTTAGCTCAGTTGCAGAGTGCTGACTTAGCAAGCACAAGACCCTGGACAAAGAGTGACTTAAATTAAGAGAAAACATTAACTCTTGTCCTGACTTCTTGTTAACTGCATAGCATTAATCAAAATAAATACTTTCAGGTATGAATTTAGATTTACTGTAATTGAAAAGTGTCATTAAGACTGGAGAGATATCTCAGTGGTTAAGGCGCTTGCCTGCAAAGCCTAATGACCTGGGTTTGATTCCCCAGTACCCCACATAAAGCCAGATGCACACAGTGGCACATGCATCTAAGAGTTTATTTGCAGTGGCTTGAGGGACCTGGCATGCCCATTCTCCCTCTATCTCTCTGCTTGCAAATAAATAAATGAATTTTTTTTTGTTTTGTTTTTTCGAGGTAGGGTCTCGCTCTAGCTCAGGCTGACCTGGAATTCACGCTGTAGTCTCAGGCTGGCCTTGAACTCATGGCGATCCTCCTACCTCTGCCTCCCTAGTGCTGGGATTAAAGGCGTGCGCCACCACGCCCGGCTTAAATGAATTTTTTTTAAACAGTGACATTGAGGGCTGGAGAGATGGATCAGCAGTTAAGGCACTTGCCTGCAAAGCCTAACGACCCTGGTTCAATTCCCCAGTACCCTGAATAAAGCCAGAAATACAGTGGCACATGCATCTGGACTTCGTTTGCAGTGGCTCAAGGCCCTGGTGCGATCATTCTCATTCTGTCTTCTCTTTCTCTCTGCTTACAAATAAATAAAAAATATTTTCTTAAAAAAGTGACATTGGTCTACTATGACTCAGGGAGCTAAGTAGAAGGTGTGGAAAGAATGTAGAAACCATGGTGGGGGAGAATATTCAGATGCTGCCCCCCTCAGCAACAACGCACAAAGGGGTAAGGAAAAAAAAACTGGCTACCTCTGATGCAGGTCATAATCCCCTACCCTATGGACAGATCCAGTATGCGCACCGAGGAGGAACCCCAGTGGGTAGGGGACAGAGAGAAAGGAGATGCGAGCATCTTCACAAGATTTGCTCATACCATGTATATACTTATTCATAATAAAGATATTAATTTTTCAAAAGTGACAATGGACTGGGTGAGACCCTACCTTGAAAACCCCCCTCCTCAAAAAAGTACCATTGGGCTGGAGAGATGGCTCAGTGGTTAAGGCACTTGCTTGCAGAGCCTAACAACCCAAGTTCAACTCCCCAGTACCCATACATTGTAGTCAGCTTTCTAGTTGCTGCGCAGAAAGAACCCAAACAAAAGCGGCTTGTGGAGGAATGGATTTGGCTTATGGAGACTCCAGGGAGACTCCGTCCTAGCAGGGAAAATGATAGCATGAGCAGAGGGATGGACATCACCTCTGCCACAGCCACAGCAAACCATGGCAAGAAGGTGTGTCAAACACTGGCAAGGGGAAGCTGGCTTATAACCCCCATAAGCCTGTCCCCAACAACACAGCTCCAGCGGGTTGTAAAACCCAAACTGCCATCAGCTGAGAATCGATCACTGAGAACACATTCGTTTGTTTGTAGAGGACATCGGGATCAAACCATGACACCATATAAAGCCAGATGCACAAAGTGGCACATTCAACTGGAGTTCATTTGCAGAGGCTAAAGCCCTGGCGTGCACATTCTCCGTCTCTGTTTCTTTCTCTGCTTGGAAATAAATTTAAAAAAAAAATTTTTTTTTTTTTTTTTGGTTTTTTGAGGTAGGGTCTCACTCTAGCCCAGGCTGACCTGGAATTCACTTATGTAGTCTCAGGGTGGCCTTGAACTCACAGTGATCCTACTACCTCTGACTCCCAAGTGCTGGGATTAAAGGCGTGAGTTACCACGCCTGGCTTAAAAATACTTTTTATAAATGACATTGTAACAGGCTGAGCTCGGGATTAGAATTTAGATAATAGCCAGCAAATTTAATACACCTCAAAATTTAAGGAGTACCCGAATTCTTGTCTGCAAAGTTAAAAGAATTAAAATCATAGACAACCAGAGGTTAAGGTATAGTGGGAAACTTTATTTAAGGAACATGGAGAGTTACAGAGTTCTCCAGCCACCAGTGTGGAGAGAACACATGGGAGAGGTTTTAGCCAAAATCTATGCTGTTTAACTAAACAAGCAGAAAAAAGAAAAGATAACAGAGGGCTCCCATCATGAGGGAAAAGGCTCATGTGAGAAGATCTTGAGCCTCCCCCTCACCCCAGCCATTAGGCCAGAGTGAAGGAAGGCCTTACCTTTTCTTTTTTTTTTTAAATATATATTTATTGTCCATAATGAGTTATATTATTTAGTGGGCAAACAATGAGTTGTTATCCCGAATTCCCCAATTCCCCCCCTCCCCATCCCTGATCAGTTGGATATCCTCCTCCGTGGGCTGTCTGTATTAGTCCTTGTGGCAGAACCCTGCAGAGAAGGACGGGATGAACAAGGGATCCATAGCCACAGCCATTCAACCAACTCAGGCCTTACCTTTTCTAAGGCCCTGGAAATTTAGAAGTCCTCCTCCTAGGATGCCATGTGGGAAGAAGAGACAGAATTATCTGTTCAGTGAGTATTTCCTGCCCCAGGTGAGCAGAGAAACAGGTGGTTGGTTCATACCTGACCAATCAGTTTTAGAGCCTAGGTTTGAGCTCTGGCTAGACACCTCCCACTGAAGGGGAGGGGATCTATGGAGCTTGCCTGAAACTGTCACAACATCATGTTTTCTAGTTAAATGATCTGTGCTAAAATGTCACAGGCATAGGAGACTGCAAAAATGTAGTCTATGTTGAGTCCAATTTACAATGACCTTTTACAAGGACAGTATTTTTATTTTTATTTTTATTTTTTAATTATTATTTTAGTCTTTTTCAAGGCAGGTCTCACTGTAGCCAGGGTGCTAGGATTAAAGGCCAGTACCACCACACCCGGCTATTTCATTTATTTATTTATTTATTTATTTATTTATTTATTTATTTATTTATTTATTTATTTATTTATATAGTTTGTGGTTGGTCTGATCTTGATGGTTTCAAGATTTCAAGAGAGGTATAGTGAGAAAAAGATATGCAAACAACAAGGAACATGCTACATAGACATGGTACTTAATTTGGTGGATTACTTTTGGGAGAGGTAGGGCATATTTATTTAGTCAATGATTTTTATACCTAGACCTATTAAATAGAAGCATCATGCTAGGAATGTCATTCAAATTTTTATGAATGTACACTTTGCTTTAGAAACAAAAAAATGCACTTTCTTAGTTTTTAAATGCAAAAGTAAAATGCACTGTAGGATACATTTTTCTGCCCTCTTGACTGTCAGTGGGATTAAGAAACAGTGACTCACTTGAGGCCTGACTTATCACATGAGCTCATTCATCCTATCCAAATCTATGACCTCATGAAACTAGATAATTCAGACTGAGTACAGAATAAAATTAAGTAAGACTTAACCCAAAGGCTATCTTTAAAATAACTCACAAGTCCTTCTAATTGTCAAAAAAAACAAAACAAAACAAACAAAAAAACAACTAATCATTCCCAACTTACAAGTAAACCAGTCAGTCATTTATCAAAAGTACTGCTTAAAATACAGGAGATATACTTTTCATAGTTTATAACCAATTTTCCTTTAACTAACTCCAGAATTCTACTAAAGTTGTAATGTGGTGAAAATGCAGAGTTATTAATAATAATTACAAGACAACTTAAAAGCATACTACTATGCTACTATGCTATAGTAGTATGCTTTTTAAGTTGCTTTTAAATACTATGATGGTATTTATTTTTATCTAGACTATGAACTCAAAGTTTGGGGGAGAATATAGGAATACAATAATCGCAAAACATTGTTTACAGTGGGAAACATATGGACTTGTAAGTGAAAAAGTAGTTTTAAAAAAGACAACCTGAGATAGAGTGAGACCCTACCTTGAGACGAAAGAAAGAAAGAAAGAAAGAAAGAAAGAAAGAAAGAAAGAAAGAAAGAAAGAAAGAAAGAAAGAAAGAAAGAAAGAAAGAAAGAAAGAAAGAAAGAAAGAAAGAAAGGAAGAAAGGAAGAAAGGAAGGAAGGAAGGATAGATGAGCCATGTGGCACATACCAGGCAGAGATGGGAATCCAATTTACGGTCATCCAACCTCCACTATCTCTTAAGATTTCAAGCCACACCCTGCCCAAAATTCATTTTCAAATAAAGTACTTTTACTTTTACTTAGACTTCCTGCAACATTTGCTAACTACGTCATTGTCAGTTTTGGGCTTGATGAGAATTATGGGTAACAACTTTGGCCAATGTAACATAATGTGCTCTAAAGACAGTGAGAAATACACTGATAATCAGTTCAAGGATTTCAGATTAATATATTATTACCCTTCAAGTAGACTGGCTAATAAGGGCTTAACATTGGTTCCAATGTTAAGTGATAAATTTGGCAATTCCAGAAACATGACACAAGCATTTTCTTGGAATTAGGAGCTGGAGATCTCTGAGGGACATTACTTAACCTACCACATTCTCTAATTGGAAAAGCTGTGTTCCCAAGAGGATAGGGCAAGCTACCATTGCTTCCTGACTCTGTCTCTCTGTCCTTCCTCCTGTACTTTGCCTCTGGGTAAAAATACCACATAGGAAGGAAGAGGCACACCAGGCAAGGTAAGGCTGCACCTCTCTGATAGGACTGAAAATAGGTGCTCCAAGAAAAGAGAGTAAGTGAACACTGAGGGAGGAAGGAGCTGGCAAAGTTATTTTCTAACTCTTAGGTTTGCTTTCTAGCTATAAATTCTGCACAATCCAATAGGCACTAAAATTAAGTCCATGACTGGCCACTAGGTGGTGCACTTGTGGGGATGAGCAAAATAGCACTGCACAGGCTTTGGAAATTGCCTGTCAAGAACACAATCAATAGACTAGTAGGAACTTATATGCTGAGCCCATCATTATGATGTGTTAAAACAAAAATACTATCACCTTCACCGAACTACACCAAGATTATGGATTTCATAGTATTCCAAATATCTGAAAAATAATCCAATATTCCTCAGCAAATAAAGAACTAGGTACCAACAAATTGATGAAACAGATATACAGATAAGAACTTTAGAGAATCTAGCATAAAAATGTCCAAAGAAATGAAGGCAGATACTATTAAAATGAAAGAGATACAGAAGATATAAAGGACCAAGAGAGAATTTTGTGATTCAAATATAATTCTCCTTCCAAAATTTAAATCTACTAATTTAGATTTCTTAAATCCACTAATTGGAAAGCTGAGAAACTTTTTCCTCTGTATGTGAGCGCATGGTGCACATGTGTATCCTGGCCCCATCTTCCCCACTGAAGTCATCAGGAGACTCTCCTCTCCCTACCTCCTGTCTTCTAGGTGTGCTGCCTAGAAGGGTTCAGCAGTGAAGTCAGGTATTCACACTTGCACAGAGAGCACTTTGCCCATTGAGCCATCTCCCCAGCTCCACAAGCTCCTTTATTAACATTGGTCAATCCTTGTGATAGCCAACTCCGTTAATCATTAACACATCAGTGTTAATTACTTTATTAGATGACTTTCAACATAGCCCTAATTATATTATGATATTAACTGGAAAAGAAATTCTCAAAGTATTTTGAGACAAAAAAAAAAGCTAAATGTCATCAAGCCTAAATAATATTTAAATGTTTAAAATGTTTTTTTCCTGGCATAGTGGCTCATACCTGTAACGCCAGCACTTGGGAGGCTGAAGCAGGATAGTGAATTCAAGGATAGCATGGCTACACAGCAAGTTGCAACAAGAGCTAAGGAGGGAGGGAAGGTGAGAGGAGGGAAGGGAAGGAAAGGAAGGTTAAGAATAAGGAAGAAGGAGCCGGGCGTGGTGGCGCACGTGTTTAATCCAAGCACTCGAGAGGCAGAGGTAGGAGGATTGCCGTGAGTTCGAGGCCACCCTGAGACTACATAGTGAATTCCAGGTCAGCCTGGACTAGAGAAAGACCCTACCACGAAAAACCAAATAATAATAATAATAATAACAATAATAATAAATAAAAAGAATAAGGAAGGGCTGGAGAGATGGCTCAGTGGTTAAGGTGCTTGCCTGCAAAGCCTAAGGACCTGGGTTTATTCCCTAGTACCCATGTAAACCAGATGCACAAGGTGGTGCATGCATCTGGAGTTCTTTTGCAGTGGCTAGTGGTCCTGGTGTGCCCATTCTATCACTCTCTGCCCCTCCCTCCCATAAATAAAATATTTTTTAGAAAAAGAATAAGGAAAGAGAGGATAAAGAAAGAGAATGGAGAAAGGGGGAGAAGGTACTGTTTTTGAAGGGATTTAATAAGACTTAGACTTAAAGCAAAAAAACTGTTGAGATGGCTCAACAGTCAGGGTGCTTGCCTGCAAAGCCGAACAACCCAAGTTTGATTCCCCAGTACCCATGTAAAGTCAGATGCACAAAGAGGCGCATGCATTTGGAGTCCATTTGCAGTAGTTACTAAAAATATAAATTACATCCATTATATATAAACATTGAATTTGATTAATGACTATCAGTTCAAATTTTCTTAAATTATTTATTGCCAAAATACAGTAAATGTTAATTAAGATTCATACCAACATTGAAAAATAATGAAATCTTGTAACTAACACTAACATTATACTAGGAACTAAAACAGAAACAGTCAACACAAATACTAGCATAAAATTTACAAATTCTAATTATGGAAAAAGCTTTCAAGTCAGCAACTGGCTGAATGTCCTGTCAGAACTAATGTCAAGATCAGGATTTTCTCTAACAAATGAAAATGTTAGCTGCTTTTCTCTGGTTGACATAAACATTCCTGCTATTTTTGCAAACTATAACAGCTGATGATCAACAGCATCAAGATCTAACAATCAGGGGACTAGGGAGATGGCACAGTGGTTAAAGGTATTTGCTTGCAAAGCCTGCCAGGCCAGATTCTATTCCATAGCCACCCACATAAAGCCAGATGGGCATTTGTTTACAGGGGCAAAAATGTTAGTTAATGAAGCAAATAAATCCAGCAAAAAGGCCTTACACAATAATACAGATCAACTAACATCAGGGGAAAACAAAAACAAAAAATGCCATTCTGTGGGAGCTACCTAAACCTAGAATACCTCTTAAAGGAAGGCTCCCAATCCCCAAGGGCACTGACATAAACTCAGTAACATTAATGAAAAAATATCCTACTAACCAGCTGTTTTTGTATGTTGAACACTATATCTGAAAATACTCCAAGTTTAAGACTACCTTTGCTTGAAATATATATTTTCTCTAATTTGGGGGAAAGGTTAAATGTTGAGAGATTGCCAAGGTGAGAGAAAATAACTGACTACAGGAACCCTGGTTGTGTAGTTGCTGCTGCTGGAGGTCAAACCCAGCAAGGTCTGAAACATGCTAGAAGAGAGTTCTCTACACTAAGCTCTGTCTCCAGACCTTATGCAGCTCAACCTGGCTTGTGTGTAAAATCTATGTGAACTCGCTCACTGCACCCTCCAAGTCTCAATGCTCTTGCCCTCACCTCTTATCCTAAGCACTACCATTACAGGAGTACAGAAATGCGAGCCCTTCTTTTAACGGGGCTTTGCAGAATAACACAATTACTAAAACAAACACATTAATAAACCAAACAGACAATAAAATTATAACATATGCACGGTACCCGGGGATATTTTTGAAAGTTATAGTTTGCACATCAAAATTCATAATTTGCAGACATGGTGGTACACATAACTCCAGCACCTGGAAGGTGAAAGACGAGGATCAAGAGTTTAATGACATCCTTGGATACAGAGTTTGAAGCCAACCTGGTCTATATGAGACCAAGAAGAACAAAAGAAAGAGAAAGGAAGGTCGAAGTTTAGCAAGAATTACCTAACAATTAGTGAGCAAGCTATTATCTAAAATGCTCTGCTACATGCTATAAAAATAGCCTTTAATGCTTGTGAGAATTTAGGAGAAAAAATATATATATAGGTGCTGGGGAGATTGCTCAGTAATTTCCCCAAACCCATGTAACTCTAGGCACAAAAATGATGCATGTGTCTGGCATTCATCTGCAGCATCAAGAGAGCCTGATGCATACTCACAAACAGGTAAATAAGTACATAAATAATATTTGAAAAAATGAAACAATGTGGCGGGAAGTCAGGGAGATAAGTCAGTGGGTAGTATTTGCCACACAAGCAAAAGGAACCTGAATTCAGATCCCCAGCATCCACGTAAATGCCAGGCATAGTGGCATGCACCTATCATCCCAGCCGAGGGGAAAAAGAATAAGGCTGGGGCTTGCTGGCTAGCTAGTCCAGCCACATAGGTTAGCTCCAGGATTAGTGAGAGATACTGTCTCAAAAAACAAGGTGAGGGCTGGAGAGATGGCTCAGTGGTTAAGGCACTTGCCTCTAGTGCCTAAGGCCCTGGGTTCAATTCCCCAGGTCCCACATAAGCCAGACCCACAAGGTGGTGGCCCTGGTGTTCTCTCTCTCTGCTTGAAAATGAATAAATATTTTTTTAAAAAAACAAAGTGAAGCTGGGCATGATGGCTCATGCCTTTAAACCCAGTACTGGGGAAACAGAGGTAGAAGGATCACTGTGAGTTAAGGCCATCCTGAGACTACACAGTGAATTCAAGGTCAGCCTGAGCTAGAGGGAGACCCTACCTCAAACCTCACCACCAAAAAACAAACAAATGAAAAAAAAAAAAAAAAAAGACGGGCATGGTGGCATAAGCCTTTAATCCCAGCACTCGGGAGGCAGAGGTAGAAGGAGCGCCATGAGTTCAAGGCCACCCTGAGACTACATAGTAAATTCCAGGTCAGCCTGGACTAGAGCAAGACCCTACCTCAAAAAAAAAAATTAGGGCTGAGGAGGTGGCTTTAGTGGATAAGGCACTTGCCACACAAACATGAGCACTAGTTCAGATGCCCAGACCTTATATAAATGCTGGACTCTGTGGCAGGCTTTTGTAATCCCAGCTCATCTATGATGAGATGGAAGGGAAAGACAGGAGCATCTCCCCAAAGTTCATGGACCAGCTAGACTGGCAAACAGCGTGGCAAGAATCAGATACCTACCTCAAACAAAGTAGAAGACAAGGACTGACCCCAAAAGTTGTTCTCTGGGCTGGAGAGATGGCTTAGCAGTTAAGGGAGAAGGACCCTAGGCTGATTCCCCAGTACCCATGTAAAGCCAGATACACAAGGGGCACATGTGTCTGGAGTTCATTTGTAGTGGCTGAGGCCCTGGTGTGCCCTTTCTCTGTGTCTGCCTATCTTTCTCTCTCTTTCTTTCTCTCTCTCTCTCTCTCTCTCTTAAATTAATAAATATTTTTAAAATATTTTATTTATTCATTTTTCAAGCAGAGAGATACAGAGAGATAGAGATAGAGATAGATTGAGAGAGAGCACCAGGACCACCACCTTGTGGGTCTGGCATATGTGGATACTGGGGAATTGAACCGGGGGCCTTAGGCACTAGAGGCAAGTGCCTTAACCACTGAGCCATCTCTCCAGCCCTAATAAATATTTTTTAAAAGTTGTTCTCTGACCTGTACAATCATGTTGTGCCACACATATGCCCACATTCACATACATGAAGAACACTTACACACTCACATGCACAGTATACACATACATCATAAAAATTAGTGGCTTTGGTTCAAAAAAGACTAAATTCAAGTAGAACACATTTTTAAATGTACTATTTTTCCTTGTTTTCTCAAATCACTTCAATTCTTGGTTTTTGGGTTTTGAGATGGGTTCAAGTGATCCTGCTGCCTCAGCCTTCCAAGTGGCTGGAACTATGGACTACAGACATGTACCACCAAACCCAGACAAATTCAGTTCATTTATATCAAAGAAATAAACAGTTACTATCATAAGCACGATCAAAAGTATTCATCTAGTCTAGAGGCTAGAAGTATAGTGAGTGATAGAGTGCTTGGCATGTATAAGACCTAGAATTTTTTTTTTTGGTTTATTATTTTTGACACAAAGCCTCACTCTGCCCCAGACTGGTCCACATTTACTATGTGGCTTAGGCTGGCCTCAAACTAAGGTGATCCTCTGACCTCAGTGCTAGGATTATGGCATGCATCCTAGCTAAAACTTGGTTTGATCAACTATACTGGCAAGAAAAAGGAAAAGGAGGAAGGAAGAAAGAGAAGGGAGGGGAAAGGGGGGGGAGAGAGAGAGATTAATCTAAAACTTATGAGCTGCTAGGTTCTCATTCTTTATACAAGAATAATCTTTTTTTTTAAATTGGTTTTTCGAGGTAGGGTCTCACTCTAGTCCAGGCTGACCTGGAATTCACTATGTAGTCTCAGGGTGGCCTTGAACTCATGGTGATCCTGAACTGGGGTCAACGAGCTTTGCAGGTAAGTGCCTTAACTGCTAAGCCATCTCTTCAGCCCTACAATGACTTTCTTTAACTGCAACTATTTTACTTGTTTATAAATCCTATCATTTAACTTCAGCTCCCTGCAGCCTCAGAATTCAATCCTCATGCTACCTAAAACTAAATTCAAGCTTCAAAATATCTGCTCAAGCTAGGTACAGTAGCACATTCCTATAACTTAATACTTCTCAAGGCTGAGGTAGAAGGATCATGAGTCTGAGGTAGTTTGGACTATAAAAGGAAACTGTCTTAAAACAACAACAGAAAAATCCTACCTGCTCAGATCAGTATTTATACTAAATGTACCATTTCCCCTTTAAGAAATAACAGTGATTATAAATTCTTTTCCATTTACAAATAAACACAAAAGTGGTAGATCAGTTACTTTCTCATTGCTGGAAAAAAATAACTGACTGGAAGCATTGTAAAGAAGGAAAAGGATTTATTTTGGCTTACAGCTTCAGAGAGTCTACCTGGCAGGAACAGGAAGCAAGGGTCACATCATCACAACAGCAGGGAGGAAGTACAGAGACCAGCAAGTGCCATGAGTCAGTGACATACTTTCTCCAGCAAGGCTTCTTCTCCTAAAGGTTCCACAACCTTCAAAACCAGTGCCACCAACTGGGGATTGAGAATTCTAATACATGAATCACTGGGAAACACTTTACATTTAAACCACTGCAAGCTGATAAAGACAGATACTAGAAACCAGCCACAAAACTTTTATATAATAAACCAGACGTGGTGGTGCACGCCTTTAATCTCAGCACTCGGGAGGCAGAGGTAGGAGGATCGCCATGAGTTCAAGGCCACCCTGAGACTACAGAGTGAATTCCAGGTCAGCCTGGACTAGAGCGAGATGCTACCTCGAAAAACCAAAAAAAAAAAAAAACCTTTTCTATAAATGCTACAACTGTTGCAGAATGAGATTAATGGTCCTCACTCATCTTTATTTAAAAAAATATTTCTTCTTTCTTTATTTGTATTTTTTGAGGTAGGGTCTCACTCTAACCCAGGCTGACTTGGAATTCACTTTGTAGTCACAGGGTGTCCATAAACTCATAGTAATGCTACCTCTGTCTCCCAAATGCTGGGATTAAAGGCACGTGCCACTATACTCGGCTAGCCATTTATTTATTTATTTGAGATAGAGATTCCTTGAGCAAAAGGAATTCCAAATTTGAGATGACAATACCTATCTTGTTCTATCAAACATTTCCACTCTGTCAGCAGAATGAACTGTACAGTAAAAGCTTGTTTTTATTAACCAAGAACCAAAATTCATTCTTTCAAGTAGTTTAACCTACTAAATGTGTTTAAGGTTGTCTTTCTTAGAAAATAATATTCATCTCTTTCATTTCTGAAATATTTCATACACTTATAGGCAACTGTTGATAAGCTAGCTACCATTAAATTACCTCTTATGTATGCAAAGTATTCCTATAGTCTTTAAACCTGAATTGTCTTTGACAAGATTTAAATGAATGGGAAAGTAGACAGGTAATCACTCAAGTCAGAGTCTGTCGGTACATAAGCTATTTACTGACACCTAACAGGAAGAGTAAAATATAGAATGAGGAACTTCCACTCACAAAACCATGGTGAAAGCTTACATTTTAAAATGTAAAGCACATTTAGCCCCTGAGCCATCTCCCCAGCCCTTAAATTAGGATAATTCCATGCATTCCCCAAGCTTTATTGGGAGTGTCAAAGTCTGTTATGGATCACTCAGAAAGCCAACAGCACTTCTCAAACTGCTGCTATGCTGCACAGCCTTTTGCTGTTCACTTCAATAGCGGCTCGTCCTCTGCTTCTCAGTTATGTTTTAGAATAGTCTACAACCATTACTATACGTTTTTCTGTTGCGATCTCTTAGCCGGTGCACTTGTACACGCTATAGAGGGGGAACAACAGTTAACTGCTAATTCCTCATGCCAGTCCTGGTGACCATGTGGCGTCATGTTGGCCATTAAACTCTTCCTCAGACTCAGGTTGCTGCTGGTCACTAGTGCTGACACGTCATCCTACCTGAGGTTCAGAAAGGATTCTCAAGTTATTTGAAGGATCTCTCTCAAGCCTTTGCTTTCTTGTTCAAGTAGAAATATTTGCTCCTGTTCTTTGCAACCCTGCTGCTCATTAATTTCAATGGCCTTCCTCATTGCCACTGCCATTTCAGTAATCCGGTCAACATGCGCCTCTTCCCCAGTCCAAGCTGAGGGCTTCAAGGCTGCATGGAGGTTCACCAAGGAAGAGCCCTTCATCTTGGACTGTTGCTCTTTTAACTTCAACCTCATACCTGGATCATCTTTTTTGCTAGCCATTAGCAATCGAAACATCTGTTCTTGATACTTGGTCATTATGAGTGCCAAGGCTAGCTGATGCTCTTCCAGATGTGTGGAGTTCTTTATTCTCTTGCTGCAGTTCTGATTTGTCTGTTTTCTTGCTGGATCCCCATAATTAATGTGGGTCATGGGGATGTCTTGCAGCTTCATTGAGTTCTTGAATTTCTTCCTGACAATGCTTTTTGCTTCTACCCCATTGGTGAGAGCTGTGTCATGGTGATCTCTTAACCTTTCAACAAGAGCTTTAGCATCAGCAAGTGCCTTCTCAATTGTGCAACTCATCTTCAGCTTCTGTCCCTCAGAGGCAAGAAGGATGCCAGGCCCCACCCGGCTAAGACTTCTCCACCTCTTCAGGGAGCAAACGAGGAACCAGACAGGCAGCCTCAGGAAAGCATCAGCTCATTCACTCCGGCCAGCGCTCCCCCAACTTTTGATCAGAGAAGTTTCTTTTCACAGGTGGTGGTGACTACTGGGGAGACTCAGATGTGCTAATAATACACAACAGTTAAATGCTCAACATTAAATGAGAAATCTCTGTCACACCTGCCAAGACTCAGGGAACACTGAGGAAGAGGTGGCAGAAAGAATATAAGACCTAGAAGATGGAGAGGAGTGCTTATATGAACACATGGTAGCTGTTGCACTCATGACCTCACAGTGTTAAAAGGCATATTTAACCACTGAGCAATTCACATTCAAATTCACATTCAACCATCTTTAACCACTGAGCAATCTTCCCAGCCCCTTAATATCATACTTTTAGCCGGGCGTGGTGGCACACGCCTTTAATCCCAGCACTTGGGAGGCAGAGGTAGGAGGATTGCCGTGAGTTCGAGGCCAGCCTGAGACTACACAGTGAATTCCAGGTCAGCCTGGAATAGAGCGAGACCCTACCTCAAAAAACCAAATAAATATATATATATATATATATATATATATATATATATATATATATATACATATATATATATGTGTGTGTGTGCATATATATATATGTGCATATATATGTGTATATATATGTGTGTGTGTATATATATATATATATATATATATATCATACTTTTTTTTTTTTTTTGGTTTTTCAAGGTAGGATCTCGCTCTATTCCAGGCTGACCTGGAATTCACTGTGTAGTCTCATGCTGGCCTCGAACTCACGGCAATCCTCCTACCTCTGCCTCCCAAGTGCTGGGATTAAAGGCATGTGCCCGGCTGCCGGCCAATTCTTATAAGGCAATTAACTCAAATCATCATACTCAGAGATGAATTTTAATAGATATTCCAAAGGACACTAGAAGATTCTTAAAGAAGTTTCAAGTAAAATGAATTTATGAATAGTCACAAAAAGTGATATTTCAGAGTTTCATTTCATCTTAGATAGGGAAAATGTAATTTATAAATGAAAAGACTATATGGACTGCAGCTACAAATGTGAGCACTGAAGGTCAGCCTGGTCTACATAAGACCCTTGTCTCAAAACCAAAGAAAATATTTAGTAATAAAAACAAAAATATTAAGAACATTTTTGAAAAATCAAAGGAAAAATAACTTTGATTTAAACATGAATAATTATCTGAAAGGAAAACCTAGAACACAAAGATTACCTCAGCAACTTTAGGAGGAACTCCATCCCCAAGCACTTCCCTGATGAAGCAGTGCTGGCCCATGTAATATGAGAGTCCACAGGTCCTCTTGAAGGCATCTTTGAGTCGTTTCAGCTCTACATCCGTAACTACAATTCAGAAACAGAACATGAATAAGAAACCAGCAAAAAAATGGAAAGTGAAGGTTTTCAAAACCCAGCTCCTAAGAGAGTAAGGCAGCTCCTAAGAGAGTAAGGCATGGCAGCACACACCTATAATTCTAGTACATGGCAAGTGTGGTAGTTTGACTAGATGTCCCCCAATAGAATCAAAAGTTTATTAAAGATTGTGAATTGTCTCCAGCCTTCTGGCTGGAGGAGGTGTCACTTTGGCCTGGCCTCCTGGGGTATTTCTAAATTGGATGCAAAATTCCAGGGATACATATGCAAAGAGCAGCCAGAGCTCAAGTCTGGCAGTCCTGCTATTTGTGAATTACAGTGTGCTACAGAGTGTGCTTTGCTTGCTTTGGAGGTGCTGGGTCTCTCTCTCTCTCTCTCTGCTTGTATCTATGAAAGGGAGCCAGCCTTTTCTTTCATTTTTGTAACTTCCCCTGGGTCTGTTATTTCAGTAAATACTTTCCTCCCCCAAATTGTGCCTGGTTTGGAGATTCATCCCAGCAGCATGTGGCTGACTACAACAGCAAGTTGAACCAGAAGAATGGATTTTGACATCCTGAGTTATAAAGCTAGTTCAAGGTTGGTAGGACCCTAACTAACAAGAGAGGGAAAGGGAGGGGAAAATATTTTATAAAAAAAAAAAACTTATAAATACATGCATGGAGCTGGGAATATAGCTCGGTTGGTAAAGTGCTTGCCTTGTAAGCAGAAGGACCCAAATTCAATCCACAATATCCAGGTAGAACACTGAACTGGTGGTATGTACCTGTAATCCCAACACTGGGGAGGCGGAGACAGGAGTATCCCTGGAGCTCACAAAACAGCTAGTCTAACAAAATTAGTGAGCTCCAAGGCAATGAGGCCCTGTCTCAAAAGCATTCCTGAGGATGATGGTGGAGGTTATCCTTTACCAGCATATGTGCATGCATGCACACACGTACGTACACACACACACACACACACACACACACACACACACACACACACATGAATGCATGGATAGGTCAGTAAATAAGTAGGTAGACATGAAGCAGCAATCTAAAATTTTTAGATGACCAATACAAAATATTACTGACATATGGTGACCATTCCAGGCAAGCTCCATAGATCCCCTCCCCTTGAAAAGGAGGTGTCTAACTAGAGCTCAAAACCTAGGTACTAAAACTGATTGGTCAGGTATGAACCAAACACCTGTCTCCCTGCCCACCTGGGGCAGGAAATATTCACTGAACAGATAATCCTGTCTCTTTCTCACACACATGGCCTAGAAGAAGCACCTCTGACTCTAGGGACTGGTAAGGTCTCCTCAGCCCCACACCACAACCTGTGGTGAGGGGCTGGATTTCTTTTCCACCTGAATCTTTCCTTCGCATGATCTTTCCCCTTCCTGCTTGTTTAGCTGAACAGCATAAATTCTGTTAAAACTCTCAACATATTCTCCCTACACTGGTGGCTGGAGAACCCTATAACTCCCCATGTTCCCTTAAATAGTCTCCCACTATACCTTAATATCTAGTTGTCTATGATTCTAATTCTTTAACTTTGTAGACATTTGGGTACTCCTTAAATTTTGGGGTGCATTAGAATTTTGACTGAGCATTATCTAAATTCTAATCCTCAGTTCACCCTGCTACAATATTACTTTAATTTAGGCATTTAAGACTTCTTTCACTTTATAACACCCTTTATCTATAAAGAGAGCAAGGAATACCCTTCAATAGTATGTGTTCAGGGCTGGAGAAACAGCTCAGCAGTTAAGGCACTTGCCTCCAGTGCCTAAGGCCCCAGGTTCAATTCCCCAATACCCACATAAGCCAGACACACAAGGTGGCAGCCCTGGCATATTCTCTCTCTCTCTCTCTCTCTCTCTCTCTCTCTCTCTCTCTCTCTCTATCTATCTATCTCTTTCTCTCTCTCTCTCTCTCTCTCTCTCTCTCTTGAAAATGAATAAATAAAATATTAAAGAAAATAGTATGTGTTCAATAGTCATAGCACAGGCACAGAAATGGTTCCTTTGGCCCATGCTAGAAGAAACAGAGAAGGCTAGATGCAGAGGAGGCTTATATCAAAGGTTAAAACAAGGAAAAGGGACAGCAGCATGCCAGGAAGAGATAATACACTCTTTCAAAGTATAACATGTATAGTGATATACTGTGAACTACTACAGTAAAATAAGCAAGGCAGGGGTAGTCAATGATAAGCCTAGAGGTGGAGAAGACCAAGTTACAATGACTGTTCTGTCATAATAAGGAAGGGATACAATCAGCTACAACTCGGACATAAACTTTGGCAAAATGGAAACAAGAAAATTCAGAAAGGTCATTAGAAAATAGTACACAGGAGAAAACAAACCTGGAAGCAAAACTCAAACTGTTGCTACATGAGAAAAAGGAACTAAATCTGAGCACTAGCCAGACAGAAATGTCAACAGGGCTTGCAGCTGGACTGAGAGTAGAAGTCTAGAATACCCAAGTTCCCACCCTGGGAAACTGGAAGGATGGTATTAGCATGTAGGTAAGGGACACAGACAGACAGACAGACAGACAGACAGACACACACACACACACACACACACACACACACACACACACAAACACAAACACAAATACAAAAGGAGTGAGTCATAAATAAAGGTAATGGGTTGGGGAGATGGCTCAGCAGTTTTAAGGTACTTGCTTGTAAAGCCTGCCCAGCTTGGGTTCAAGTCCCCAGTACTCACATAAAGCCAGACACACAAAGTGGCACATGTATCTGGAGTTTGTGTACAGAGGCAAGAAATTCTGGCATACCCATGCCCTCAGTCTCTCTCCTTGCAAATAAATTTAAAAAATATTTTTTGTAAAATTTTAAATCAAAAAAGATAACTCTAACAATTATTGGATACAGTAACTTTGAGGTGTTAAAGTTGATTTGTTGCTTTTTTTTATTTTTTTAATTTTTCAGTATAAAGGTTAGAAGAGATTTGCTGAGAGTCCTCAGTATAGAGATTATAATTAAAACCATGAGTAAAAAAGCATAAAACTGTAAGAAATCAATGCTTTCAGTTTCTGAAGTAGAGAAAAAAATAAAAATAAGTAAGAGAAGACAGGAGAAAACACAAAGACATGGTGTCCCAGGGCCAGAAACAAGTCCTGATCAACAGTCTCAAGGCAGGGGAAAGAAGTAGCAAGATAAAGACTGGGAAGTGCCTGGCATACAGTTATCACTCAACAAATGTTTGTCATAAAGGGAGGAGTCCTGGCTCAATAATGTGTAGGGCAATGATTAAAAACAGAAAAAGAAAAAGTAACTAGTGCTTAAAGTAGAGAAGACTAGTTCATTAGAATTGGACTCCAATAACATCTCCAAAATATTAATTTAATTCTTTCTGAAAGATGAAAATAAAAAGCACAACAAAGCTCATCTCATTACTGATAGTAATGAAAAGGAAAATGTCAAGTACTGGAATACTTATTTCTTCAAGATGTCTAATTTTCATGAATTGTTTTACTAACAAGTTAGGTCATGCCTAATCTAGTAGAGACAAAAAAAATCAACTCTTAGACTATAATATACTAATCTCCTCCACTGTTGATTACAGATATTTTAAAAGCTCTGAATTTTATTTAAAAATAGAACACATGGGTTGGAGATGTGGTTCACTAGTATAACACTTGCCTAGCATTTTCAAGGCCTTCAGTTTAATTCTCAATGTGGGATGGGCTGATTAACTGATGACCAATACATTAACTTGTTTATAATTGAGAGCAATGTTCATGAAGAAATTTCTTAAAGCAGTCATAAAAAGCAAACATTGTTTATCAACAAGAGACTGAATAAATGTCTGCATATACTCAATTTTTTTTTTGTGGACAGCAGGAGTGTCAGAATCTCACTCTGGCCCAGGCTTGTTTTCAAACCCTTCCTACCTTGGTCTCTGGAGTATTAGAATTGAAAGCTTTAGACACCATGCCCATCTTATACTCAAAAAAAAAAATTTTTTTTTTCTATTTTAGTTTTTCAAGGTAGGGTCTCACTCTAGCCCAGGCTGACCTGGAATTCGTTGTGTAGTCTCAGGGTGGCCTTGAATTTACGACAATCCTCCTACCTCTGCCTCCCGAGTGCTGGGATTAAAGGTGTGCGCCACCACGCCCGGCCTCAAAAATATTTACACACACACACACACACACACACAATTTTTTTTTTTTTGAGTTAGGGTCTCACTCTAGCCCAGGCTGACCTGGAACTCACTCTGTAGGGCCCAGGCTGGCCTTGAATTAACAATCTTCCAACCTCTGCCTCCTGAGTATTGGGATTAAAGGATGCACCACCACATCTAGCTCAAAATACTTTAAACACACTAAAATGTTAGACAGATCAACATTTACTAAAAATAACCATTGTTTTGTTTACTCAGAACAAACTGATCAACAGTTAATTGGTAGACAAAATGTTCACTGCAGGGCTGAGAAGTTTATGGTAAGGCTAAGAGTTTAGCTTAGGGGCAGCTCTTACCTAGCATACACAAGGCCCTAGGTTGGACCGTCACTGAAATAAATAAATAAATGGCTGTTTTATAAGTAAAATGCTAAAAATTCTGAAAATAAAACTTACTGGGCAAAAGCTGAGCAAAGTGGCATAGGCCTATAATGTCAGCACTTGGGACATGGAGAAATCAAACTAAAAAGAAAAAAAAAATTCTCTGGAGAAACTGAGATTGAAAACCTCCAAGCCAGTTAGCCAGCATCTGCCAGTCAGTAATGGTGAGTTACATGAGAATGGGTGTGAAGATGAGCGAGCATTTGCACCTAGCCTCTGTCCTACCCTAGCCTCTGCATTGTAGGGTCTCTACCTTAAACTCTGGCAAGGAGAGGACACTGAACAAGTAGATTTTTTTTGTTGTTATTATTGTCTAAATAATGTAGTACAACTATTTCTATAGAATTTATATTTTATTGAAAACTATATATTTTTTTAATTTCGGTTTTTCCAAGTAGGGTTTCACTCTAGCCCAGGCTGAACTAGATTCACTATGCAGTCTCAGGCTGGCCTAGAAACTCAGTGATCCTCCTACCTCTGCCTCCCGAGTGCTGAGATTAAAGGTATAAACCACCATGCCCAGCTTTGAAAGCATTATATGTAATGTAGAGACGACTTACAAGCAAGGGTCCCCATCCCCAGCCCAATCAGGCTGGGACAATTGGGGACTTACCAAATCAGGAACCTTGGGGGTTAGGTATCAGGAGAGATGAACAGCCAAGAAGAGGCCTTGCCCACCTGGCAAGCATCTATTTATAATCTATGCCAGTGGGCTTCACTCTCAGACTCAGGAGTCTGAGAGAGAGCTGATTGGTGCAGACTCAGAGGGCTGGCTCAGAAAGAACCAGCCACTATGCCAAGTTTTAGGGCTGAGCTTAACCAACCACAATGTCAGGATCAGATTTAAACCTTAATTCTAGGAAAGGGGAATTACTTCCCAGGGAAGAAAAAATATTTTTTTAAAAAAGGAAAGTGCCAGGCATGGTGGTACCTGCCTTTAATCCAAGCATTTGGGAGGCAGAGGTAGGAGAATTGCTGTGAGTTTGAGGCCAGCTTGAGACTATATTAGTGAATTCCAGGTCAGCCTGGACTAGAATGAGAACCTCCCTTGAGAAAAAAAAAAATTTGAGAGCTAAGGATATAGCTCCGTTGTTGTAATGCTTTCCTAGCATGCACAAAGCACTGCATAAAAGCTGATGTGGTGATGTACACCTATAATACCAGCACTTGGAAGGGATAGCTAAAGAATTATAAAATCAATGTTATCATTTGCTATATAGTAAATTCTAGGTCAACCTGGGTCACATGAGGCCTTCTTTCTCTCTCTCTCTCTCTCTCTCTCTTTCTCTCTCTCTCTCTTTCTGCCCCTCTCTCACACATAAATAATTTTTTTTAAATTTTATTAATATTTTTTATTTATTCACTTTCAAGCAGAGAGAGAGAGAGAGAGAGAGAGAGAGAGAGAGAGAGAGAGAGAGCACACCAGGGCCACCACCTTGTGGGTCTGGCTTATGTGGGACCTGGGGAATTGAACCCCGGGCCTTAGGCACTGGAGGCAAGTGCCCCAACCGCTGAGCCATCTCTCCAGCCCACACATAAATAATTTTTTAAAAGAATGTTATTTTTAAAAATGCACTTCAGGGGCTGAAGAGATGGCTTAGCGGCTAAGGCGTTTGCCTGCAATGCAGAAGGACCAGAGTTCAATTCCCCAGTGCCCATATACAGCCAGATGCACAAGAGGGCGCATGTGTCTGGAGTTCATTTACAGTGGCTTGGAGGCCCTGGTGCGCCCATATTCTCTCTCTCTCTCTCTCTCTCTCTCTCTCTCTCTCTCTCTCTC
>PVHP010021918.1:0-28928 GCA_004024765.1 Zapus hudsonius
GAGAGAGAGAGAGAGAGAGAGAGAGAGAGAGAGAGAGAGAGAGAGAGAGAGAGAGAGAGAGAGAGAGAGAGAGAGAGAGAGAGAGAGAGAGAGAGAGAGAGAGAGAGAGAGAGAGAGAACAAGCATACTTGGGCCTCTTGTCAATGCAAATGAACTTCAGACACATGCATCACTCTTATTCTGTGCTTCTGGATTTATGTGGTTCTGGGGAGTTGAACCACAGACCAGCAGGCTTTGCAAGCAAGTCCTAAACCACTGAGCAATCTCCCCAGCCCTAAACTTTAAAAACTGTACCCTAATAGATAGTGTCTACAGTAAGCATAATTGTGCTGCTATTTGTATTTCCTATTGAGTAACTTTATTTTGGAAACAGGATCTTGCTCTATAGACCAAGGCAGCCTTGAGATGGTCATCCTCCTGCCTCATCCTCCTCAATGCTGGGGTTATAAGTAGGAATCATAACACCTGGCTTGAACAACTCTTGATTGCTTTTAGAGGAATCAAGAATGTTCCAGTGTTGCCAAAATTGATCATTTACATGTGTCATGGTTTGATCCAGGCGTCCCCCACAAACAAATGAATGTGTTCTGATTGATTGATCCTCATCTGATGGCAGTTTGGGTTTTACAACCTCGCTGGAGCAGTGTTGTTGGGGGTGGGCTTATGGGGTTATAAGCCAGCTCCCCCTTGCCAGTGTTGGGCACACCTTCCTGCCACTGTTTCCAGTGCTGTGGCAGAGGTGATGTCCACCCCTCTGTTCATGCCATCCTTTTCTCTGCCAGGATGGAGTCTCCACTCCAATTTGTAAGCCTAATTAACCCATTCCTCCACAAGCCACTTTTGCTTGGGTTCTTTCTGCACAGCAACTAGAAAGCTGACTACAATAACATGTTACCATATAAAAATGGTAATTAAAAATGAATTCAGGCCTGGAGAGATGGTTCAGCAGTAAAGGTGCTTGCCTGAAAAAAATCTAACGTCCTGGGTTTGGTTCCCCAGTGCCCACATAAGCCCTATGCATCTGGAGTTTGCTTGCAGTGGATGGAGTCCTTGGAACACCCATATACTTAACAAACTCATCTCTATCTCTCTGCTTACAAATAAAAATTAAAAGCAAAATTACTCCAGCCAACCATTTATTTTGCATGTGTATGTGAGTAGTGATGGCTGTGTGTGTGTGTGTGTGTGTGTGTGTGTGTGTGTGTCCCTATGACAGCGTGTGCTCACCCATGGTGGCCTGAGCAGTGTTGGGGTCCTCCTCTGTCTCTCTTGGTTCATTCTTATTTCAGCTGGGGTCTCTTACTAATCCCAGAGTGTTTATTCTTTTCCTTTTTGGCTAGCTCTGGTGATCCTCGGGTTTCTTTCTCATGGGACTGAGGTTACAGACCTACCTGTACAGTCATGTCCAGCTGTTTACATGGGTCCTGGGATTTGAACTTGAGACATCTCTCTGCTGAGTCATCTTTCCAGCCCTTAGTCAACGTTCTGCAAGACAACAACTCTAAAGCTATTAAAAAAAATTGTGGTCTCATTTTCTCCTTCCCTGAGCGTTTGCTATGGGTCAATCAACACAGGTTTAGTGAGTGACAGCCAGACCTGGAAGATCAGAGCGGGGAGTTTAGGAGGCATGGAGATGTTATGTGTGCATTTCAAATTGTGACTGTAAGGAGGTTTTGGAATAGAGCTGAGAATCCTTGGAGGGTTAATGTGGTAAAACACTGGTGTCTCTGGAATGGTACCTGTAGCTCTCAATCTGTCCTGCTCCGCAGCTAAATCCCTGAATTTCTGCTTCTGGCCACAAGGTGGCATTTGACTTTCATTAATTCTCAATTTATGCCCTTCATAGCTCTCCCCTGAGACTTGGAACCTCGCTTGTGTCCCAGCTTCCAGGTCCTATTGTACCAGAATTTTGCTTTTTTCAAACGGCAGCATTTCTAAAGGAGCTTAAGTTAACGTGTGTTTGGAGGAGCCTTATATCTGGTTAATCATATTTATTTCAAGGTCACATGCGTTTGCAATGTTTCCAATGCCTCCTTGTGTTGGGCACCACCATACGGGAACTTCAGGAATGTTTTCATCTTGCTGCCCAGAGCGGAAGCCTATGATTTCTTGACAAATGACAACCATGTGGGCACTGTACAAAGTCTGCTCACAGTCTATCTTTCCAGCTGGGTACATATGAAATAATCATCCATGGTAGTTGTCTAAGTTCTGGGCTGGTGATATGAGGAAGGTCTCTAGATCCATGAAGGATTAGCATGGGTGGGTTCACTCTTGTGCCCCCTGGCACTTTGCAGAGTCTGGGCACACAGTAGAAACAAAACCAAAACTATATTAAAGTTCTAGACTGTGTGGGGGCAAAGGAACCTGAGGAAGGTTTCACAGGACGATAAGTAGCTGATAAAATCTAAATGCATTGGATGGACCCAGTCAACGAGGGAGTTCGCTGCTGCTGGGAGAGGCATGGGGGAGCCATGAGAGAGGACCAGAAGGTTCCAGAAGGACAATCAGACAGGCTTTGTTGCTGTTTTGTTTTGAGACAGGTTCCCTCTAAGAGGCCCAGGCTGGCATTGGACTCTCCATCTTCCTATCTCAAAGGGGGTGACGGGCAAGTGGCAATGTGTCTGGCTCAGTGTTTTTCTTTCATGAAGAGAAAACTGAAGACCATCCTGGCAGACTGGTAGAGAAGCCATTGAGGGACACCAGAGAGCCACGTGGCACTGATGTACCTAGTAAAATGAGGCACTGCAGGACATGTTCCCTTAGGTGGCATCTACCCAACATGGAACGTGCAGCCACCTGTCTGGCTTGGGACTCCAGGACTCGCTGCAGGGTGGGCAGCCCAGAGCCCAGCCTGCTGTAATGATGGCTGATATGTGCGTGGCCTCTTACAGTTTACAAAGTCTCTTTTGAAACGTCAGTTTCTTTAATGTGGCAAGATCCCCGGGGCATCCATCGAGTTACTTACTGTCTCTGCTTTACTGAGGGGCAGCTGGACCTCCAAGGGAGACCTAATGGCTTGGCTCATTTAAGGTCCCACAGCCCTCTGGTCCCACCCTGCCTATGAAAGGTTGGAGGTCAGCAGAGACCCTGATGGACAGAGTGAGAAGTCTCCCACTTTTCCAGATATTCTTTCAGCCCAAACACGGCGGTAGACAGAGCTGCTACACCATGAACAAGAGCTAGTTGGTATCATTTCCTTATGGATGCTGTGAAAGTCTTGTTTATAGGGAAGGGCTTTGATAAAACGCATTGAGTCGAGGAGAGGCAGCAAACTACTGGGGTTGGGGAATGGCTCGGAGGGGGAAGCGCTTGCTGTGTAAGAATGAGGACCGTGAAAGCTGAGCACGGGTGTGTGTGTGTGTGTGTGTGTGTGTGTGTGTGTGTGTGTGCACCTGAAATGATTCCCAGGATTCCCTGATGGCAGGCTGCTACACAGCCCAAAGGTGAGCTCCAGATTCAGCGAGAGACTCAGTCTCAGAAAATAAGCTGGCGAATGATTGAGGAAGTTCCCTGACATCAACCTCTGGCCTCCACGGGCATGCACATGCATGTACCCACGTACATACAAATAAACATGCACACATAACACACATACACATACACCACACACACTCACATATGCACATACACACATACATACACACATACACACATACATACACACATACACACATACATACATACACACACACCACACACACATACACACACATACACACTCACATAACATACACCACACACACACTCACATACACACATACACACATACATACACACACACCACACACACTTAAATTAAAAAGAGAAAACTCAAGGTTTCAAACAAAATCATGTCGATCTATAGCTGAATCCCTGTCTTGTTCTTTTTCATTTTTTATTTAATTATGAGAGTGAAGATGAGTCAGGGAGGCAGAGAGAGAGAGAGAGAGAGAGAGAGAGAGAGAGAAAGAGAGAGAGAGAGAGAGAATATGAATATGGGCACACCAGGGCCTCCAGGCACTGCTAACGAACTCCAGATACATGCATCACCTTGTAGATTTGGCTCCACGTGGGCACTGGGGAATCGAACTTGGGTCCTTCTGCCTTTCAGGTGTATGCCTTAACTGCTAAGCCATCTCTCCAGCCCTCATTCTCTTTTTAAGATCTTTGCCCTCTGGGTGCTCGGAGAGCCGCAAGTAGAGTGTACACATGCTCGGGAACAGTACAGTGGCCTGTGGTGGGCCAGGCCTCCTATATTGCTAGTTTTTCTGCCTCAGGCTTGCTCAGAACAGGTGACACACAGCCATATGCCAGGTGGGACCTCTCTGAGGGCAGGATTCCAGGACCAGATGTTGCAGCCTCCCTTCTGGGGCTGGGACAGTTCCCAAGGAATGCTGCTCACAAGAGCCTGGCTGCTCAAGATATAAGCAGCTTAGAATTCATCTTTAAGTGCTGGGGGCCGGGTGGCACACACCTGTAACCCAGCACTTTGGAGGTGGAGGTGGGAGGATCCATTTAAGGCAGATCTCAGTTACAAAGTATGTTTGAGACTAGCCTGGACTACATGAGACCTTGTTTCAAGAAGCCAACCAACCAACCAATAATACATTTGGGCTGGGGAGATGGCTCAGCAGTTAAAGACACCTGCTTGTAAAGCCCGTTGGTTTGGGTTCAATTCCCCAGTATCTATATTAAGCTAGATGCAGAAAGTGGTACATGCATCTGGAGTTCATTTGCAGTGGCAAAGAAATACAAATATTTAAATTAACCAAAAGAATGCGTCCTTGATCAGGTGTTCTCCATTCCCTTCTCCTTTCATTAAGTCCTTTAATCTCCTAGGAAGGGTGCTCCTTGGTGTTGGGGTGGGGAGCAGAGTAGATTTTGTGCAGGAGCAGTCTACACGGGTGTCAGCCTCATGACAGGGGAAAGGGTTCTGGGTTCAAGGAAATCTCTGAAGCTCAACTGGGCTGAGCACCCAGGTCTTTCTTTGCTTGGGATGATCATGCAGCGGAGGGAACTCCTTTTCCCGAGCAGAAGTTTGCCCAGTGAGTCTTTATGGCCAAATCTCCTGTTCTACCCCTCCTCTCTGCGCTGGAAGCCTCCTTCCGTGGTCTCTCCTTTCTTCATTAACTTTGCCCTGTGTTTTAATGCATTAGCTACCTTGAGAGTTTCTTCATGCAAGTTTGGAGCTGTGATGGTTTTTAAATATGATATATATGTATATATGTATCATGTATATATGTGTATGGGCATGCCAGGGTCTCTTGCTGCTGCAAATGAATACCAGATGAATTGGCACCTTTTTGGGCCCTGTTTATGTGGGTACTGGGACATCAAACCCTGTCTGTCAGGCTTTGCAAGCAAGTGCCTTTAACTGCTGGGCCACTCACTTCCCCATCCCTGTGATTTTTTTAAGGAAACCCTTGAAGGTAAATTGTGTATGTGTTTGTGTTTTCTTCTGAGTTGCTGGAGATTGACCACAGGCAAGTTTTCTACCATGAAATTACATCCCCAGCCTCTGGTTTCTCGGAGACAAGCTTGTCATGAAATCTGAGCTCACTCTGCAGCCCAAGAAGCCCTAGAACTAATCTTCCCGCCTCGGCCTTCTGAATGCTGGCATCATAGTGTGTGCCTGAGGGCATAGAATAGCCTTTGTATGTTGTAGATATGCCACGAGGGATCAGATGATGCCAGTCAGGGATTGAGTTTTTATCTCATTTCCTGAGGGGACAGGATCTTCCGCTCACAAGAATTCCAGTGCTTTACAATTTCCCCAGAACCCTGCTGACCAAATGACTTCCACATCAAAGCTGACCCATTGCTTCCCATACCTGCTCTGACCTCAAGTATGGACCTGGGTTTTCAGCTGTCACTGCAGAAGTTGTGACTTGATTGAAGATGGTGAATTTTTGGAGACATGAGCTTGGGCTTCTGAAGCCCACTTTCTGGCTGTGACCCTTTGGGCAAGCCCCTCTGCCTTGTTCTCTCTCTCTGGATCATGAGGATAATAATCCTGAATTCAAAAGGTTGTATTGAAGGGACCAAGGAAATGACTCGAATTCCCAGCACCTATATAAACACTGGGTTTAGTGGTATATGCCTTTAACCAGTGCTAGGGAGGCAGAGAGGGGAGGATCCCTAGGGTTTACTTGGTCCTCTAGCGACATCTAGGTTCAGTGAAATACTCTGTCTCCAAAAAATAAGGTGGGGGAGGAAGACATGTGATGTCACTCTCTGGCCCATACACACGTGTACACGTACCTGCACACATGCATCCACACACACAGGAATGTGCATACACAGCTAACCATACACATGTGCACATGTAGCTGCACATGTGCACCCCCCACACACATGAACGTGCACACACATGAACACATAACCAGGCAAAACTACAGATTAGTGAATATGAGCACTGCCGTCACAAACCACCCCACTTCGGTTGGGGGCATAAATATAAACAAAAGAAAATTTTTTGCACCATTCTGGAGGCTGGGGTGTTCAAGACCAAGCAGATTTCATGTCTGATGAGGGCCCACATATAAGGTTCTCTCTTTGTGCATAGAAAGATAAACAAACCTTTTCTGGGTCTCTTTTTGAAAGAATATTAATGCCACTCAGAAGGGCTCAACCTTCTAAACCACATCACCTTATGTGATGGTTGGTCTTGGTTGTCAAACTGATTGGATTGAGAGATTTCCTGGACGGGTGAAGTGAACCTCTAGATGTTTCTATGGAGTTGTTTCCAGAGAGGGAGAGAGACTGACTCTGAATGTGGGCAACACAGTCCAATAGATGAAGGCCCAGAAGGAAGCTGGAGAAGAGGAAGCCAGAGCAGGTGTGCATTCTGGTTAATGTATCACTGCTGCATCAACCATAGACCTCAGACTCCGATTTCTTCAGCCTTTCAACTCAACATGGATTCAAAATGAACAACTCTCCAGACCTTCAGCCTTGAACCAAGACAGCTGAGGCTTCCAGCTTCTCGGCTTGGGCAGCCTTCACTGTCCACTATATATATATATATATATATATATATATATATATATATATATATATATATATATATCTTGGTGCTGTTCCTCTAGAGACCTTGACTGATACACGTTTCAATCCCATCACCTTATGGATTAGGTGTCAACACAGGAGTTGTAGGTGGAGCTGGGGAGATTTCCCAGTGGTTAGAGATGCTTGCTTGCAAAGCCTGACAGTCCCAGGTTCAATCCCCCAGTACCTATGTAAAGCCAGATGTATAAAATGGCTTATGCATCTGGAGCTCATTTATAATGGCAAAGAGTCCCTGATGGCTGTGCTCATCTTTCTCTCTCTCCCCTTGCAAATAAATAAATAAAAATATTTCAATATAATAAATAAGTAAAAATATTTTTAACATGAATTATAAGGGGAGCCCAAGATAGCAGTCTAACAGAGGGACAATTGGTCTACCCCTGGCTCTTTTTTTCTTCTGGATATCCCTTGGCTTCTCAGTTGTAAGAACACTAAATTAAATTTGGCTTAATGTTATTTTAAAAGTTTAGCAGTATTCCTTGATTATCCCTCCCCAAAATAAACTTGAGTAGTATGTATTGCCTTATGACTAACAATCTCTGTTTTTTAAAAATTTCAAACAAAGTCTTCAAGTGTATTATCCCGGGATGGAGTTGTGGTCCCATTTTTCATTTTCCTTCTATGAAAGGTGCATCCTCTGGGTGGGGAGACTTGGAAAGAGCTGTGAGGGGCTGTTGGGTGAAAGAAGAGAAGAAGCTACATGAGTTATAGAGAAAAGACGAGATGCCTGAGAAACTACAGGGGCCCCAGATGTGCTTCCGACAGCCAGCAGTTCAGGTATAGGGAATTTGAAGGTGTTGTTCCAGTGATTACTGGGATGCCTACCAGACCCAAAGCACTGTGTGCCAATACGGATTTAGTAGCTAGAGGAATTGGCAAGTGTGTGCATGTATACTTGTGTGCGGTTTGGAAGGGCCTGGATTGTTCCTTTACAAAAGACTTTAATTTGTAGAAGGAACCACACTGGACTTGCTGTGTGAGGAACTCCATGATTGGTAACAATGAGATTTACCTCCATTGTTTTTTCAGGAAGTCACTGAGCAAAGTGAGGAACACCCTCCACCCAAGGAGGGGCCAAGGTGGAGTTGTCTTGGAGTGTTTGAAAGACCACTGAACCTGAAACACAGCTTGGGGGAAGCAAGACCTGAGGAAATGTGACCAGGATGTGCAAACTGGCCACACGGAGCACCTGAGCTAACTGCAGGGCCTGAAAGAAGCCAAGAACAGGAGCGTCAAGTTTACCTGGCCTATTGAGCAGGTGTCATCTCTGACATACATCACTAAGCACAGAGCTGAGACAAAGGTGACTTCCTCCTTCTCATGAACTTGATGTTTGCACTTGACATGGGTATTCTAAGGCAGGCCGGGCAGGGTAAGAGCAGGCATGTGGCTGTGATCAGGCTCATGGAGGCTCAGACCCATGTCTGTGAGCACAGGCTACAAAGCTTGGCAAGTTGTCCCCAAGGCCCACCTCCCAGCATCCTCCAAACTGATTCAGAGCATGCTGGGTTTCTCCAGGGAGAGGTCCTCAGCAGTGTTCTGGCTATTTTTTTTTTAAATTTGTCATGGCATCTCACTTAAACAGATGATGAAATCCAGAGTGTTTGTTTACTTAGATCATAGAAGCATCAGAATGCACTAACTAACCAGGTTTACTTTGCCAAAGAGTTCACACAATGACCAATTAAAAAAGTCAAGCTCCCCTTTATGAATTTTTGCATATTGAAATGTATGAGCATTCGATTTACATCCAGCTTTTAGGCAGTGTATATATTGACTTAAGGGAAGGATGCATGATGAAGTTGAAAGTTTATGATGGCTCAATTGAAAAACTTCCATTTTCATAAAGAATAACTTACCTGGGCTGAGGAGATGGCTCAGAGGCTAAGGTGTTTGCTATGTAAGCATGAGCACCTGAGGGTGGCTCCCCAGCACCCACTTAGCACTAAATGAAGTGTACCTGGGATCCTAGTGTGGGGAAAATAGAGACCAGAAGATCCTTGCGGGTTACTGGCTGAATCTGCGAGCTCTAGAATCCGCAAGAGACCCTGTTTCAGAAAACAAAGTGGAAGGCGTTTGAGGCAGGCACCCAGTATAGATCTCTGGCTTCTGCAAACACACGTGAACACACACACATATAATAAACAAAAGAACTCACCTTTTCCGTCTTTCGTTCTGAATTCTGAGAATTGCAGAGAGTTGTGTAATCACTACAATAATCAAGGCACCAAATTGCTCTGCCACCCCCCAAAATTCTTGGAGCTGGCTTGATGTTGTGAACAACTCTTTCTACCTTAACACTGTTCTCCATCTCTGCTCTTGGGCCTCTTCTGGGGTGCCATTTGCTTGTAGCCTATTGTCCCGTGTGTAAAGACATCAGTTTATTGACCCAGTCTCTAATTAAAGGGTATTGGATTACTGGTGTGCTGGGGTGATTATGAATAAAGCTGATCTGGTCATCTATGAACAAATTTTTGTGTCAACATATTTCCTTTTTAAAAATTCTACTTTATATATTCATTTTGCATGGTACTGTGCTGCATAATTTCATGCAAGTATATATTGCATGTTAGGCATATTCCCTTCCCCTCCTCTCCTCTTCCTCCCCCTAGTTTCTTCTTTGTTCCCCTAGACAATTGAGTTTCTACATTGTCGTAGTCAGTCAAGTGCGGCTGGGGTGAATCTCCAAACCAGGCACAGTTATGGGAGGAAAGGATTTATTGAAGTTACAGATCCAGGGGAAGTTCCATAATAGCAAAAAAGGCTGGCCTCCTTTCACAGGTCCAAGCAGAGAGAGAAACTCATCACCATCCAAAACCATACATACAAACAAAACAGGCAGGAAGCAAAGGGAGAGAAGATTTTCTCCCCCTTTATATAGTCTTAGGGTGGGGTCTTGAAACCCTATCCCAGACTTGTTGGCTTCCTGAGTCTCTGGAATTTCCTTCTTGCACTGCCCTCCTATATCTTGGATAAAGTCCTGGGCTAAATAAGAGGGAGAAAGTGAGTAGAATACCAGCATTTATCTCTCTCTGCTTCCTAGCTGTGAACTCAGTAGGACCAGAAAATGCTCCTGCCTCCAGCCTCCCCTTCATCATTTGAAGTTGATTTTATCAAGTGCTAAGCCACAACAACAACAACCCAGAGAGTGTTAACGCAGTGACAGGTGAGAGCCTGGGCCTTCAGGAACTGATTTGGCTCATAAGGGCTCCTTTCCTCCTGAGTTGGCATTGTGATGGTCAGCCTCTATTGCCAACTTAGTTGGCTCAGTAATCAAGTAAGAGACTTGGCAGGTCTGTGAGGGCATTTCTAGAAAGGATTCACAGAGGAGCAGACCTCCTGATAGAAGCCTATATATAAATAGGTTTCAGGGGCGGGGGGGAGGGGGGGGATGGCCCTTTGTACCTGGCTGCCCTTGCTTGCTGGTGAGTGTGTCTACCCTGTTGCTGCTTCTTTACTGACACAGGAACCAAGTTTCTTTGGCTTTCCAACATGGGCAGAAGACCAGAGGCTCACCAGGAATCCTACACGTCTCAGGACCAGAACAGAACTACTCAGCCTCGTGGACTGAGCCGATACTGGTTCTTGCATCCAGCAGTCATTGTTGGACTACCTCACCTGTATCATGTAGTCCCATCAATAAATCCTGTGTGTGTGCGGCCATTCTGCTCCTCTAGAGATCCCTAATAAAGGGATTAAGCATCTTTATAAAATGGCTTAATGGAGAGCGTTCTCTCTTACCCTTATGCATTCTGCCATGTGACGTTACAGTGTCTGCCCTTCTGAAAGATGCTGTGCTCAGGGTGATGTCTTCGAAGTAGAGATTCAACCCAGACCAGACAACACTCAACAGCAACACTTGATCTTGGACTTCTAGAACTGTCAGAAAATAAATTTCTGTTCTTTCTCCATTGCCCAGTCTCTGGTATTTTGTGGAAGAACCATCTAAAAGCCTGTCTCCAGCCTATCACCTCCCAGAGGTCACACCTTCAGTTTCTGCTGCATTGGAGGGTTCAAGTCTTCTGCCCATGAACTTCAGAGAGACAGAGATCCAGTCCTTGACACCAGGGAACTCCTGGCAGCTTTACATTGTCACATGTTGAGAGAAGCCAGGCAGCAGCCATGATGGTCCCGGGAGTGCTATGGTTTCCTCTATGTACTCTCTTTTTAAAAAGAACCCTATGCAGAATAATTGAAATTAATCCCTACCTTAAGTGTATCTCTTAATTGCAGCAGCATGTACTTTAAAATGGGCAAGTCTTATCTTTGGAATGCACGTTTTGGATTAGGATCCGTTTTAAGCACGCCATTTCTTTAGCTGAAGTGAAGGGGAAACAAATCTCATTTGATCTTCCACAAGTTATTTCCACGGTGTCTTTATTTCTCCTGCCATCATCTTCTTACCTTGGCTGAAAAGCCATGTGAAGGGCAACGCAAATTCCTTTCCTCTCTGCATCACCTTAGCGATGGATGACTAGGAGCTGGGAGTGTTAAGTGACTTCAATCTACTAGATGTGTGACTTCAGAAAGGATGCTTAGTTGTCCTTTCTGGGTGTCAGCCCCTCACCTTTACAACTACAGGTGGTCTTTATTCTTGGCTAAAAAAAATCTTAATTTTTAAAATTTTAGTTTTTACATTTAATTTTTTTAAAAAAAATCTTTGCATGGAGAGGGCATATCCATATTAAAAACTGACAAAGACTATATTTTTTTGTTTTTAAAAATTTTTTGATGACAACCTCCGTATATACCCTGGTCATAATCCCCTCTCCATTCTCCCTTTTTCTGCTCACCCTTCACCAAACTCCTTCTTTACGAGTCTCTCTTCTGTTTTGATGTCATCACTTTCCCTCCTATCACACAGGTCTTGTGTAGGTAGTGGCAGCCACTGTGAGGCCATGAACGCCATGACCACTTTGTGTCTGGATGACAGCAGTGTGAGCACTCCTCCCCTTCCTTTGGCTCTTACATCCTTTCTTCTACCTCTTCCACATTGGTCCCTGAGCCATGGAGGGTTTGATAGAGATGTCTCAGTACTGAACACGACTGTCGCTTCTTCTCAGCACTTGGATGAGTTTTGAGACTCTCCATGGGTCACTACCATTTGAAAAGAGAAGCTTCTCTAAGTGAGAGGAGCATTAATATATGAGCATATGTGGGCTGGAGAGATGGCTCAGTGGTTAAGGCACTTATCTCCAGTGCCTAAGGACCCAGGTTCAGTTCCCCAGGACCCACATAGGCCAGATGCACAAGGTGGCGCTTGTGTCTGGATTTCCTCCCCCTCCCCTCTCTCTCTCTGCTTGCAAATAAATAAAATATTTAAAAAAACATATGAGCATAAACATGAATATCTAGATGGCAATTTGGCGGGGGTAATAGATTCATTCAGCCAAACAATAGTAACAGTTTCTCCCCTGGGCTGTACCATCTCTCCAGCCATGGGCTTTGGACTAGGTTTTTGGTGTGAGGCTTAAATTCCCTTCCACAACCAGTGTGCCTCCATTTGACTACTCAGCACATTTGGCTTGCTGCTCAAGATGGCTTTTCTCCCCCAACGGGTTGCGTAACTCTTTCCCACATCATGACAGCTAATCCACAGGGAGTATTCTAGCTCGGCTCCAGCTTGCTTTCTCAGTGTCCTTTAGCCCCAGTATGTGCTAAAAAATGGCTATCTTGAATAAGAGGTTTTAAGTTTTTATATACAATGCACATTTAAATGAAAATATTTATTCTCCAAAATAAAGTATGGCATATATATATATATATATATATATATATATATATATATATATATATATATATATATATATATATATACAGTGACTTATTTTCCCCTTTTGGAAAAAAACACTATGCTGGTCTCTACTTGTTTGAGCCTCATATGCAAGATGAACATTTATTTATTTATTTATTTTCAAGGACAGAGAGGGAGGGAGGGAGGGAGAAAGAGAGAGAGAGAGAGAGAGAGAGAGAGAGAGAGAGAGAGAGAGAGAGAGAGAGAGAGAATGGGTGCTCCAGGGCCTCCAGCCATTGCAAACAAACTCCAGTTGCATAAACCATCTTGTTTATCTGGTTTTATGTGAGTACTGGTGAATCAAACCTTGGTTGTTAGGCTTTGCAGGCAAGCGCCTTAAACACTGAGCCATCTCTCCAGCCCAAGATGAGCATTTTTAGAAAAAAATATTCAAAAATTTTACCAATTATTTTAAGGACTTATATTTAAAGATACTTTAAAAGCTTTTCTTTTGTTATTTCGTGTCTCTAGCCCAGGCTTACCTTGAGCTAGCTATGTAGCTGAGGATGACCTTGACCTTCTGTTCCTCCTGCCTCCACAAGCATATGCCAGTGTGCCCAGTTTCAGCCCATTCTTTTTTGGAGTAACGTATGTCACCATAGTTACCATTTTCTTCTTCCTCCTCCTCCTCCTCCTCCTCTTCCTTCTTCTTCTTCTTCTTCTTCTTCTTCTTCTTCTTCTTCTTCTTCTTCTTCTTCTTCTTCTTCTTCTTCTTCTTCTTCTTCTTCCCTTATCCATTTCATTCCCAGCCACTCTTCACGTCTCAGCTTGTGACTAGGCAGTCGTCAACAGCGATGTGATTGACTTGGTGGAGTCTTCTAGCAAGAACTTTTATTCTCTTTAGAATCCAGCTGGCACCGTGGTATCTGGGATCATCAGGGAAGACGATGTGACTGACAAAGATGTTGACACAAAGGAGAGCCTGAACACCCGTGCCGAGTGAGGTGGCATGCTCGACGGGGTGCTCATTGTTAAGTAGTGATTCATATAGAGGACATCTTTTTTTAATATTTTATTTATTCAAGCAGAGATACAGAGAGAAAGAGAGAGAGAAGAGAGAGAGAGAGTGCACCAGGGCCACCACCTTGTGGGTCTGGCCTATGTGGGTCCTGGGGAACTGAACCCGGGGCCTTAGGCACTGGAGGCAAGTGCCTTACCGCTGAGCCATCTCTCTAGCCCGAGGACATCTTATTGAGGTGTTTTGGCTCCCTTTCTTAGCCTCATAGCTTGAACACCTGAATGGTTACTTTCTTAACCGGTGGGTTGAAGAAACCTATAAACCTTCCGTCTCATCCATTCTAAGTCTATCTGAGATGTGTTATGACGATGCTTTCTAAATGGAGACAGTTGAGACAGAGGGACAATTGTACCATGTATAACAAAATGCCCGAGGTTGGGCACATCCTAAGCGAGAGTGGTTTATTTAGGTCACAACACTGGAGGCTGAAACTCTATCCTGGAAGTCCTATCTGTTTGGTCTCTGGTGAGGGCTCATGACTGAGTCACAGCATGACAGAACCGCAGGAAGAGAAGCCACCATGTGCAAAGAGATCGATGGTGAGATAAGAAACCAGGGGAGAAAAGGGACAGTTTCTTTTGATAATACCCTGTTGTCACAAAAAGTAACTAGGTTTTTTTTTTATTAGAAATTTTCTCTCACTTTGGGTCTAGTATCTTTTTTGTTTTTATTTTCTTTTAAAAAAACTTTTTATTTAATTTTATTTAATTTTCATACAATCCTCTTTTATCTTTTATTGGGGAGGTCTAGTATCTTGAGGCATGTCTGAGGCAAACACCATAGGCTCACTTTTGTTCTATGCAAATGCTTCATCTAACACTTGGTCTCCTCCGACCATGGCTTGAAAGTCCTCTATGTTTTCTACCCAGAAACTCTACTTCTAATGAATGCACAAATAGTTTATTATTTTTCTTTTCAAGAATTTAAAATGTGTTCGATTGTGATATTGATCCATACCTGGGCAAATGAAATAGGTGAAATGTTTACATGGAATATTGAATCCTTCACCTTGACACCCTGTAGTTAAAGCCCCAGGTTAGTTATGTAGGAGACATACAGCAGAGTTGTTGGACTTTTCTAGCATTTTACGAAAGAGTCAATCACAAATTAAAACGCTCTTTGTTCCATTTCAAGCTGCTTTGCTACTGGAAAACAGCCAATGAAAACATTCCTCTGGAAGTAATTGAATCCTTGAATCCCTGATTCACATTTCTTAAGGTAATTTTAAGCACCTAATTGTTCATAGGAAATGGTAAAAAAATATATAATTATAAAGATATGTTGTACCAACACACTAAAAATGTCATTTAAAGCAGCCATATGATAGGAGCCTAGAAAGAGAAAGCGAGCAATAAGATGCCCATGTCAAACCCACTCTGAAATGATTCTTATCGAACAGGAGACAGGAGCGAGAGAGAGGCTGAATGCGAGGGGCAAGGACTTTTTTTTAAATTTTTATTTTGAGTAAAGAATAAGATTGAAGTTTGGGGAGCCTGGCTTCTATCCACCTCTCCTGGGAGAGAGAAGCTACCAGACTCTTTCAGGACAAGCAGAACAATCTTTGGAAATTTGTGAGATTCCAGAGATTCCTTTAATTATACAGACGGAAAGACTCCTACATTGTTCAGAGGAAAATAACGGGCACCCAAGCTCTTGTGACAGCTTAGAAGAAGCCGTAGCTAGGGCTCCTTTCCTTGGTAGGAATTCAATCTCTCCTTGAGCTCCATGACATTCATGGGCAACTCATTTGACCTTGACTCCCTGGCCACCTGTTGTGTATGGTAGGCACTTTGATCTTTGACTTCAATGGTGTTCTTGTCTTAGCTTGTGGTACAGAAGAATTAGCAGTTACCTTCTCCTTATTGGGACAACACACTGGACCAAAAGCAGCTTATGGAAGAATGGGGTTAATTCCAGAGAAATTTCTTCATGGTGCGGAAAGCACGGGAGAAGCAGAATGCTGGCTCACATCATCACATATCAGCAACAGGTAGGAAGGAGCAAGAACGAGCTACCAGGGGGCTGAAATAATAAACCTCAAGCCCCCCCCCCAAAAAAGCATACATCTCCTCCAGCCAAGCCCCTTCACCTACAGGTTCCACCAGCTTGGGACTAAGTGACTTCATCACAAACCCTTGGGACTATAGAGGACATTGAAATGACTACAAAGAACATGGTTATATGGGATTTATAGAGGAAGAACTGACCGGGGGTGTCCCCTCCCCAAGCTTCAGTGCAGTTGAGAAACACAACGTATAAGCATAGGAGAAAGCAGCTAAACGTACCCTGGTAAGTGGTCAAAGAGCGAGTTAAGTTTCCTGATAGGTTGTCCCTTAAAACCCTAGATGGCTGTCATGAAAATTGGTCACTGTACGGGGGGGCTCCAATATAGTCACCTCCCAAGGGTCTGCTGGAGTATGTGGAGAAGACAAGGTATTTTCTAGAAGCAGCACCATTGTTTGTTTGTTCTCAGGCCCGTATTTTATCATCCTCTGTCTCTTCCTTGTCGTGGCTTTACCAGCGTACCCTTTAATTTGTTGATAATCATCTATTATGGGTTTGGGAACAAACAAGCTCATTTTACTAGGTTTTCCTATCAAATGGGCAACAAATTAACCCTAAGTAAGTCTGTGGGTTGCATTTTTTCCCCTTCTTCTTTTCTTTAGGAAAACGACTGCTCCCTTCTTAGTCTCAACTTTCTTCCTGATCCTGGAGGACTAAGTCATCAAGAGAAGTGAGGATTCCAGGGATGAGGTATTGTGACGTGAGACCTACTGGACTGAACAGAATTGGAAACAGGTATGAGAACATGAATCAGAAGTTATGAACAGGAAGCAGGTGAGCAGTTTTAGGCAACCATGGGATAGAGGAGTGGTGTTAAGGGATGGGTTTTATTGGAAGCACTTTCTGGAATCTTCCATCTTTATTTTAGGAGGGTGATATGGAAGTCAAGTCAGGTAAAACCTGGTCACATCTTCAATCTCAGACAGACCAGTTTTAAAAGACTGATCTGTTTGCCTCGGATTCTTCTTCTTTCTTTTCTTTTCTTTTTTTTCGAGGTAGGGTCTCGCTCTAGTCCAGGCTGACCTGGAATTCACTCTGTAGTCTCAGGGTGGCCTTGAACTCATGGCGATCCTCCTACCTCTGCCTCCCAAGTGCTGGGATTAAAGGCATTTGCCACCACGCCTGGCTTTGGATTCCTCTTCATCACTGTTATTCCTGAATGAATTAGTGTTCCTGCATGGAGCCAGGAGGTCAGTCAACTTGATGGGATTTGGAATGACCGTGGAAACAAACTTCTGGGCAGGTTTGTGAGGGAGTTTGTAGATTAGGTTAATTGAAGTGGGAAGACTCACCTTAAAAGTGAGGGGCTGGGGAGATGGCTCAGCAGTTAAAGCACTTGCCTGCAAAGCCTAATGACTCACGTTCAGTTCCCCAGTACCTACGTAAAGCCAGATGCACAAAGTAGTGCATGCATCTGGAGTTTGTCTGCAGTGACTGAAGGCCCTGGTGGGCCCATTCTCTCTCTCTGTCTCCTGTCTCTCTCTCTGTCTCCTCTCTCTCTTTCTCTCTCTCTCTCTCTCTCTCTCTCTCTCTCTCTCTCTTGCAAATGTTAACTAACTAACTATCCAAATAAATAAATAAATGAGCAGTACCATTCCATTGTCTGTGCATGTCGGACTGAATAAGAGAGATTGAGCTGAGCACCAGTGTTCATCTCTTTCTGCTTCTTGACTGTGGAGGAAATGAAACCAGCTGCCTCAAGCTTCTGCTGCCATGAAACCTCCTGCCATGATGGACTCTACCCTCAAACCGTGAGCCAGAATAAATCCTCTCTCCCTCCCTCCCTCCTTCCCTCCCTCTCTTCCTTCCATCCTTTCTCCCTTTCTTCCTCCCTCCTTCCCTTCTTTCCTTCCTTCTTTCCTTCCTTTCCTTCCTTCCATTGTTCTTGTTATTTTTGCCACAGCAAGGAAAAAAGTAAAACAAGATCCAACCATAAACACTTCATGGCAAAAGCAGGAAGGAGAAGATGTCCAGCACCACCACACTGAACCTTCCCCCACTCCACTGGGGACCCTAAAGGTGGAGCTCTGATCTTCTCTGGGATGCTAATGGGCACCCATCCACAGCGTGGTTCCAGCAGGCTGTGCCGTGTGGTCCATACCTTCAGGGATCTTTTTGTACTAATGGATTTCCAGGCAAAGGAAGAGAACCAGAAGACCTTGAGAAATAAGATGAGGGTAAAGTTGCCATTAGGGAATTTGTTAATTTTAACCAAAACACTTTTAAATCTGCTGTATTGAGGTATAGTTTATACACGATGCAAATAAGCATTTGATGAATGTTGACAGATATGACAAAAGGACTTCCATGCTCAATAAATACTACATTTCAGCAGGGTGTGGTGCTGCATACCCATAATTCCAAAGCTAAGACAGTAGGAGCATAGTTCAAGTCCAGGATGGGCTAGGATAGTGAGACTTTGCCTTGACAACAAAACCCAAAACAACAAAAAAGGAAGGAAGGAAGAAGGAAGGAAGACAATGCTTCCATTAACCCCAATGTTTCTTCATACCTTTGTGCATAAAAAAAAAACTGTCAAATTCCTGTCCTGTAAGCCCAGACCCATCACAGATTTGATTCTTTCTACTAAAGGTTTATTTTTTTCTACAATTTCACATAAATGAATTATAGTGTGTGTGTGTGTGTGTGTGTGTGTGTGTGTGTGTGTGGCACAGCAGGGTCTCTTGCCACTGTAAATGAATGCCAGATGCATGCACCACTTTGTGCATCTGGCTTTATGTGGATACTGGGGAATCGAACTCTGGTCATGAGGTTTTGCAGGCAAGTGCCTTAACCGCTGAGCCATCTCTCCAGCCCCCTTTAAGACAATTTCTATTGTAAGAGGAAGTATGTGCAGAAATATAAGGCACTTGTTTTCACTGACTGCAAGTCTTTTGGCCCTAAAAATGACATTGGTGCCATCTAGAGACCCAAGAAGATTGCCTGGCTGTTGTTGCTAGCAACGTCTCAGGGACCGTTGACAATGAGAGTGAATCTGCAGGTGGACAGCTGTGGTTCTAAATAGGTTGTTACCTTGCGTTGCTGGGACAAAACACTTGACCCAAAGCAGCTGATGGAAGGGAAGGGTTTATTTTGGCTCACAGTCTCAAAAGGAAGTTCCAGCATGGCAGTGAAAGGCTGGACATAACTTCTTGCCATAGCAGCTGGCAAAAAGCAGCAAGAGAGTGAGCTCTGAAAAGGGGGTGGGGATCTGGATTATAACACCCCAAAGCCCGCCCTCAGCAACACACTTCGTCCAGCAAGGCTCTACCTCCCAAATTGCCACCAGCTGGGAACCAAGCATTCAAAACACATGAGTCTATGGGGAGCATCTGAGTCAAACAGGGAGACGAAGGCAAATCGATCATGTAAGTAGTGCTGTGATGAGAGTTTGAGATTCAGAAAGGTTCAGAAAACTAAACAAGACCTCCTCACAGCCAATGAGCTGTGATACTCAATTGAAATTCAGGCAGAAGAAATGTAAGGACTGGGTGTTTATAATATATACCCGATGCTTGAATTAGGCTGTGCGGTTACTTGAATGTAAGTGAATGATTTCCATTAGACCTCCTGATACGATGGGAATAAGGTGCAGATGTCCATTATACTCTGGGGACACCTGGAGTAGAAGCATCCCCTCTAAAATGACAGGCTGGGCTAGACTAGCGTCGTGAGTAGCTGTTTCAGACTCCATCTCACGGAGAGGAAGCCCAAAGACTGCTGGGGTGTTATCAGATGCAATCATGATACATTTGTGGGTAACGCGTAGAGATGGGCTGGTAATACCCACTTGGCTTGCAACCTAGCAAAGTTGTATTTGGCAAAGCTGGGCCTGTTTGAAGGAGAAGCGTCTCTCCCTCTAACCCGTCATGCTGCAAATATGTATTCAGGGACATTTGTGTTTGCTTCATTTACTTAGCCAGGACTAATGGTGACTTTGGATGTATGACAGCTGGTGGTGTCAACACGGCTCTTTGAACCTTCTCAGGATGGGCTACTGGCCCAGAGGACCATAACTGCTGCTTCAGAGAATAGGTTTTCCCTGAAGCAAAGTGGGCTGAGCATCAGCCCGGGGGCATGGTGCCTTGAGGGCCTCTCACAGAGACTTTCAAACCACTTTCCCTGGAGCTCTGAGTCAGGAGATCCAGGCACCACTCGCAGATCTGAATGTCAATAAACACAGAAGCCAAATTGCATTAAAAAGCAACAACAGGGCTGGAAAGATGGCTCAGTGGTTAAAGGTACTTGCTTGCAAAGCCTGACAGTCTGGGTTTGATTCCCCAGTACCCATGTAAAGCCAGATGAACAAAGCAGTGCATGCATCTGGAATTCATTTGCAGGGACTGGAGGCTCTGGTAACTAACAAACCAAGTGAACAAAGGCAGCAAGCATGATTGATTCTTCATGGGCAATAAGTAGGTGATAGGCAAGGAGAAGTAAGCTAAAAAGACTGTGCAGCCACACCAAATACACCAGGGAGCAAAGCTAGGAGAGCATCAAAGACAGCTGAGCTCAGCAGAAACTTCTGATGGGATCCAGAAACTTCTGGTGGGATCCAGAAACTTCTGGTGGGATCCAGAAACTTCTGGTGGGATCCAGAAGGATCCCGGTGTCGCTCAATGTCTGAGAGCTCCCCGAGGAATGATTAACTCACCAGGACAGTTCACCTTGAACTCGGACACTATCCCATTTGCCTTCGGGAATACAGGACAGCACCAGACCTTCTTCATCGCCTGTATCATTTCCCTTGGCTGCTGTCACAAATAAACACAAATGAGGTGGCTTAAAGGAAGCCAGTCCCCTGGAAACAAGGTGTCCATAGTGCTGAGGGCCACCCCAAGCCCATGAGCACAGCTTCCTGGCTCCTTCCTAGCTTCTGCTGCTTGCTGGCAGGAATTAGCTGTCTTGGCTTGTAGCTACCACGTTGGAATCTCTGTTCTCTGTCCTTCCCTCTGTGTTTATCTGTCTTCACGTGGCATTCTCTTCCCTGTGTCTCTCTCAAGCTTACTTGGAAGGTGTGATGGTTAATCTTGTCAACCTGAGGTGACTGTGAGAAAGTCTATAGAACAGCTTAACTGAGGTGGGAACTGTGGGTGGGCTGGGGTCCCAGATGGAATAAAAATGAAAAGTCCAGTTGAGCACCAGCATTCACGTCTGTGGTTGCCATGTGACCGACGGCCTAGGTTCCCGGTGCCATGAACTCTCTGGTCATGGTAGACTTGTAACCTTGAACTGTGAGCCTTCTGTAAGTGGCTGTGGTATCTGCCACAGTGACAAGGAGAGAAACTGAGAGAGAAGGAGAGCAGTCATTTTGGATTAAGCACCCGCCCTAATTGAGTATGACATCACTTACCTAACTATATCTGAAAAGTACTGGGGATCATTGCCCCTCTCTGCTGCTTTTGCTCAAGTGTTTCTGTGCCTTTGAAGTTTTGTTCCTTATATTATTGATTGATCTGGGATCAAAGCAACTAAACCCCGACATCTAATCTCAGGACGATTTATTGTTTAGTTTGCTCAAATCTTTTCTTTCTCATCAAATACTGCTCCTCATTTATAGGGATGCAGAAGTAAAGGTTAGTGGCCAAGTGCCTGAAATTTCACAGAGGCACATGCTTATTTAGGATGTCAGGATTCAGCATGGTGTGTCACCCTAGAAGGTTCTCCTGGCTCTGCTCCAGCCCAGGCTGCTTAGTTCTCTCTTCTCTGTCATTGGGGAGAAATCCAAAATAGTTGTTTGCCTAAGCAGGATTGCTGAATTCTTTCCTTTATAGTTGTTTAACGTCAAGGCTGGGAGAACAGTGGTCCAGGTAGGAGAAACACAGGTACACTTGGAGGTCAGCAGTGTCCTACTTCTGGGCATGGGCTTGGGGTTAGCAATTCGTGTGTCTTCTGAAAGACGAGTTGTCACCAAGGACAGGCAATTCTGCTTTCTCCAAGTTTCAGATTAAAAGAGCAACAAAGTGACAGGCAGAGGTGTCTGTCTTAGTGATCTAGTGTATGAGCTAAGGGAACGGCGCTTGCCCTGTACGGTTCTATAGGTACAATGCAGGCTCAGAAGTTATCTACTTGAAAGATTCCTTTCACTTTGATAATTCTAGACTTCATGAAATAACAATGTATTTTCCTTTCTGTTGAGCTAAATTTAAGGAGGTTTCAAAAACTCAAATCCCACTTGGTAGAACAATGAAACTCATTGAATGCACAAAAGCTAATCACGTTGTACTTTAGTTTAACAAACAGGATTATGGGATTTAGCAACTTTTCTTTTTATCTACTTATTTGTGTGTGTGTGTGTGTGTGTGTGTGTGTGTGTGTGTGTGTGTGTGTGTACACACTTTAGGCTCTCTTGCCATTGCAAATGATTGCCTGTCCAGCTTTATGTGGGCTGGGGAATTGAACTCTGGGCCAACGGCCTTTGCAAGCTGGTGCCTTTAACCACGAAGCCATCTCCCCAGCCCCTTAACAAATTTTGATGCCATTGTTTTTAGCGCCCCAGTTTAGACATTCTGTAATCCCAGTACCTGAGGAGTTCTAGCAGGAGGATCATGAGTTCAAAGTCATCCTGGGGGTAGATTGTATGATTCTGTCTCCAAAATAAATGGAATGGAATAAAATAACAATGAGTTTTTAAAAGTTTGTGCATAGGAAACTAAATATGGGTGGTGTTTGAACATGTGAGATATTCAATTTTATCCACAATATCATGCAAAATCAAACCACTCTGAATTACCACTTACTACTTACGGGACTAACAAATATTAAAAGGTTTGATAACACAGCCCACATTACCACCAATTAAGGAATGGTTAAATTATGGTACTTCAATATACTGAAATATCACAATTTTAAACAACAAAACAGAAAGCAAAACCAAAATATCAGGAAGCTTATCTTAGGTATTATCATGGTTTGATCCAAGCGTTCCCCACAAACAAATGAATGTGTTCTGAATGCTCTATCCCCAGTTCAGGAATTAGAACCTCCCTGGAGCTGTGTTGCTGGGGGAGGACTTATGGGGTTATAAACCAGCTTCCCCTTGACAGTGTTTGGCACACCTTCCTGCTGCTGTTTCCAGTGCTGTGGCAGAGGTGATGTCTACCCCTCTGCTCATGCCATCATTTTCCCTGCCAGGATGGAGTCTCCCCTGGAGTCTGTAAGCCTAATAAACCCATTCCCCCACAAGCCGCTTTTGTTTGAGTTCTTTCTATGCAGCAACTAGAAAGCTTACTATAACAGGTATAGGTGTGGGGAAAAATTGCAAAGCCTGGTGAAAGATACAAGATAATGTACCATGATATCCTTGAACATCTATGGTCAGTTTTGCTGTGGTCACAGTAGCTAAGAAATGGAATCAACCTGAATGTCCATCAACTGATGAGTAGATAATGAACATGGGATATGTATATATATATATATATATATATATATATATATATATATATATACATGTAATGGAATTTTATTCATCATTAAAGAAAAATGAAATTTGCAAGAAAATGGATAGACCTGGAAAAGATTATCCAAATGAGACAACCCAGCCCAGAAAGATAAAAATCATATATTATCTCTCATATGAAGATCCTGACTTTCAATGTTTGTACCCAAGTAAATAAGGGGATGTGAGAGTGAGTTTAGTTCATGAATCAAGGAAGGAGACCCCAAGAAGAACAAGAAGTGATGGGAAGGGTAGGAAAGTCCATAGCCCCCCATCTCTGCTTCCCTACACCGAGAAGCCCCCAGTGTCCATCTGTCCATCCATATTGGTTTGATGGATTTAGAGTGACATCTGGGCATAAAGGTAGATTCAGGAATGGAAGTTAAGCGACTGGAAATTGCATAACTGACTCAGTGTGTTAGTTACTTTTCTATTGCGGTGACCATCACACCCGACAGAAACAACTCAACACAGCCGGGGTGGCGGGGAGGGCAGATTGATTTTGGCTCATGGTTTCAAAGAGTCGCAGTCCATCTTGGGGTGAGGTAAGGCAGGGGGGAGCAGCTCAGTTCATGGCAGTGAGAGCATGTGGCAGGAGCTGCTTAGTGCTGGACCTGCCAGCAGAGATGTGACAGGAACTAGAAGGGTTGGACGTGACCTTCAAAGGCCCTCTTCTAGGTACCTACTTCTGTCAGCTTGGAGCCATTTCCCAAAGTTTATACAATCTCCCACATCAGTGCTTCAACTTGACCAGCAGCCTTTCTGAATCTGACCTTGTGGGGAACATTTCTGATTCAAATCATAACCCGAGGTATTTCTAGATAATTCCTAAACTAGACTTGCTAACCAAAGGAGAGCAGTGATTTAGCAAGAAACACACCTACTGTTGATGGAAACACACGGAAATATGTTAAAAATAATGTGTGAGTACTGATTGATACCGGAGCTTTCTTTTTTTCTTTTTTTCCGCCAACTCCTGTGATTCCTGACTCTCTGCTCCCCCACAGGACTGGAGCACCAGATGTGCATGGCAATGCCCATCTTTTATGTGGGTCCCGGGAAGCAGCCTCCTCAAGCCCTGACACTTGCACAGAACGTATTCTTAATCACTGAGCCATTTCTCCAGCCAACAGTGGGCATTCTTTTAAAACTGTTGATATCTATCCTGCTTTTGTTTTTTTCAGTTTTATTGTGGTAAGACCAATTATCACGGCTTATCGTCTTAGTAACTTTTTTGTACGTGTGGTCTGTGTTTCATATGTGTGTGGGTACACATGTGTGTGTGTGTGCTTGTGGATGTCAGAGTTCAATGCTGCATGCCTACCTCAAACGCTCTCTACCTTATTTCCTCCCAGGACCCGAAGCTCATTTATTTGGCAAGATTTGCTAGCACCAGGGACCCTCCTGTCTCCGCCTCTCCTGCAGCAGGATAACAGGTATTTGCTACTGCACCCAGCTGTTATGTAAGCACTGGAGATCTGAACTCAGGCCCTCAAGTTTGTGAGACAAGCCCTTTACCCACTGAGCCATCTCTCTAGCCCCTATTCTCTCAGGTTTTAAAAATATGTTTTATTTATTTGCAAGTAGAGAAAGACAGAAAGAATGGGCATGACAGGGCCTCCAGCCACTTCAAATGAACTCCAGATGCATGCACCACTTTGTGCATCTGGCTTTACATGGATACTGGGGAATAGAACATGGGCTGTTAAGTTTTGCAGGCAAGTGCTTTAATGACTGAGCCATCTCTCCAGCCCTTATCCTCTCTGGTTTTTAAGTGTACAGCCCAATGCCATTAGCTACAGGTACAACATTGGTTGGCTGATCTCAGCACTTTTTCATCTTGAATTACTGAAACTTTATACTTGTTGATAAGTACACGTTCCCCCCTCTTTCTCTCCTGGAAACCCCCAGTCTTTTTTTTTTAAAATTTCCGTTCCCCACTTAATGTTATGTCCCTAATATTCAATTTTGTTATATCATATAACTGGAGTTAAACCATAAGGTATTTCATAAGGAAATGGCATTATGTCTTAATAATGATGATATTGGTGAGGTGTAATTCTCTCAGATGTGTCCCTGAGGCAATACATACATTATCCCATGAGTATGTCTGGGAAGGTTATAGTTTTGCCCTTCATCTTTAAGTCTTTACCTGGAATCAATTTTTGTACATTATGTGGCATAGGCGTTTAATTTCAATTTTTTCCTACAGATATTCAATCTTAGCACCACCATCCCCCATTAGGGACAATTTCCTCATAAATCAAGTTTCTGGTTTTTTTTCCTGTTGGTCAATTTTTTTTATCCATTGTTGTAAGTATTAGAGCTTTATATTGATTCCTGAGCTTTAGAGGTAAGACCTCCTTTGCTCTTCACAAACGTGCCAGCTTTCTGGTCTCCATTGGCTTCTTAAAGGTTATATCATTGTGTGTGGAGATGACTGTACTTTGGACTATCAGTTCTGTCTCCACAAATACGATGCATCTGTCAATGTGGGTCCCTCACGCCTCCATTTCTTCCCCTTTGTAATTTCTTTCTCATGGTACTTAAAATTGAAACTAGGGCCTCAATGCTGGACGTGAATGCCATCAGAGGTACATATACAGACTGCTTTTAAAATATATTGTCTTCTTGTTTATTTGCACATGTGTGCATGGGTGTGCCAGGGCCTCCTGCCACTGCTGAGGCATTCCAGACACATCAGGTTTTATGTGAGTACCCTTTCCCGTTTACTGTGCTGTGTAGACCATATACACCCCTCAAGGAGAAAGGCTTCAAGGTTTCATGTTTACATTTGATTAACCTTTACAAAACTCAGCTTATTGGGGGAAGTCCATTCCTTCAAATGAGCAGTTTTCCTGAGAGCTTTAATGAAGGATGTGTTAAATTGTATCATCTTTTCTGGATATATTGGCATGGTGAGATATATCTCAACCCCTTACTTTGTAGTGCTGTGAATTGTATTACTTGATTTCTAAGCCAACCATGGATTCTTAGCATAAACAAATCTTAATCACGATGCATTATCTTGTTTTTTTTTATCAAGCTTGCTTGCGAAAATTGATGCTAATTTTACTTTTCCCCAAAACTATATCAATAAGATTTGCATGAAGTTTTCCTTTCTCATAGTTCCTTTCTTGGATTTTGATATCTTCATTATGCTAAATTCTTAATATCATTTAAGGAGTATTCATTCTCTTTTCCTATATTCTGAATAATTTTGGTTAAGGCTGGAGTTCTTCTTGAATATTTGAGAGACTTGTGGGTCGGATGTTGATGTGTTGAGGATGTGTGTGGGGGATGTTTTCAGTCATTGACATTCTTTGGGTAGGTGTGGGATTTCTTTTTCTTCTTTTTTAAATTTTTTTATTTATTTGACAGAGAGAGAGAAAGAGAGAGAGAGAGAGAGAGAGAGAGAGAGAGAGAGAGAGAGAGAGAGAGAGAGAAAGAGAGAATATGGACATGTTAGGGCCTCCAGCCACTACAAGCTCCAGACACATGCGCCTTGTGCATCAGGCTTTATGTGGGCACTGGGGAATCGAACCCTGGTCCTTCTGCTTTGCAGGCAAACACCCTAACTGCTGAGCCATCTCTTCAGCCCTCTTTTTCTTCTTGACAGGGTTGGAATATGATTTTTCTGGAAGTGTGTTATATGGTTTAAAGTTTTAAATTTATTGGCATAAATTTATTCATAATATTCTGGTAGGATCTTCTTGGGCCCTGAAGTCTCTACAGTCACATCTCCATTTCGACCAATGGGTTGTTGTATGTTTGGTTTTCTTTCTTGATTTTGTTTTCTAATGATCCATCTATCCAGAAGTTTGTCATTTTCATGTTTTCCCCTTAACCAATCTTTGGCTTTGTGTATCTTCTTTTTTTAAAAAAATATTTTATTTATTCATTTTCAAGGAGAGAGAGAGAGAGAGAGAGAGAGAGAGAGAGAGAGAGAGAGAGAGAGAACACCAGAGCCACCCTTGTGGGTCTGGCTTATGTGGGTCCTGGAGAATTGAACCCGGGGCCTTAGGCACTGGAGGGAAGTGCCTTAACCTCTGAGCCATCTCTCCAGCCCTGGCTTTGTGTATCTTCTATGATAGTGTAGTGTTCATTAAATTTTATCATTAGTCTATCTTTCTTTTTCCTTTGGTCTTATTTGTCTTATTTATATTCTACACCAAACACAGAGTCAATAATTATTGGTATTTTTAGTGTTCTTTTCCCCCCACCATTTACTTTTAAAGCTAAACACCTCTCTATTAAATTGTGCTTTACTTACAAAGTTTTTTTTTTCATTTTTAAACACTCGTCTTTATTGATAAAATAAGCTCCTATTCCTTACATACTTTCTGACGTAGTAAGTTTACAGTTGTGTTTAAAAAAGAAACGGGCGGAAAACTGCTGCCCAAAGCAAAGTCGATGTCTCTCAGCATCCATGACCTTGAAATTATATCCAAGCAAGAGGATAATAACTTAACTTATTTGTTTGTAAAAATAATTACCAAGTAATGCCTTATAATCGAGCTGCCTCAATTAACTGCCTCAGACTTAATTTTAACTGTGTGTAGCTTACTAGTTTTGATATGCCTTTTTTTTTTTGCTATGGTTCAGCCTTGTTTTCAAGGGAATTATGTACACACACACACACACACGCGCACACACACACACACACACACACACACACACACACTGATGCCTCTAAGCTCCCAGTGTGACTGTTTTTAGATCCAGAGCCCAGCTAGGTGCTAAGTTAGTTGATTGAAGTCCGGAAATGCATGCTCTGCCAGAGAAATCTCAAAACTTTGTTTCCATTGACTCAATTCTCAGATTCGCTTGGTTGATATTTGCTTGGTTGGATTGTGCCCTGCTGAGGACTTGGGTGTGCCAGGTGGGCCCTTGACCATTGAACCACACTTCCCACTCTTCGAAATGCTACGTATTTTTAAAGTTGATATCCATTGTCTACATGATGAAATTTCAGGTTGACTACGAAATATGTGTACAATTATATTTCCCTATGGGTACAAGTATATTTTCCATTTCAGCATAGTTTTTTCTTAAAGCCAAAGCTCGAGCTAGCTCTATGAGCCTCGGTAGAAACTGCTTGTTCTTCACTGGCTCTTCACTGTCTCCCATCCTCCAGGGCTTTCTGTTCAAGCCAGACGTCCCTGCTTTCTGTCAGGTGCCAGTAGAGTTCACCTAGAAAGTCTGAATCAGCCATTTCAGTGTTAAAACAATTGAATTTATCCTAAGGCATAATTAAAAAAAAACAGTTTTTTTTAAATATATATTTATTGTCCATAATGAGTTACATTATTTAGTGGGCAAACCATGCGTTGTTATCCCGAATTCCCCAATCCCCCCCTCCCCCTCCCTGATCAGTTGTATATCCTCCTCCGTGGGCTGTCTGTATTAGTCCTTGTGGCAAGGGATCCTGGATATCTTAGTACTCATCCCGGTCTTCCTGGCCCAAGTGTGTTGTTACTGATGGGTGCCATGCCTCCGGACAGTCTCCCCCACCATGGCTCTCACAATCTTTCCGCCCCCTCTTCCGCTCAGTTCCCTGAGTC